>NDXB01013292.1:202079-247852 GCA_002631895.1 Agapornis roseicollis | reverse complement strand
ACAAAAAATAATGAGAATAATTAAAGAAAAAAAAAAAAAAAAAAAACAAACAAGCAACAAAGGCTGTAAGGGATTATTGTAACATTATTGATCTGAGGAAGCAGAAAGAACATCTCTCCCGTCTGCACACACCTCCCCACCCCTCCAGCTTTTCAGCACTTCACACAGTGGCACAGATAATTTATTACAAATACTACAGGGAGGGAGTGCAGGCCCAGCCTGAGCCCTGGCTTCCCCTGTCCCTGCAGGGAGGGACTGCCTGGGGGTGCTCCTTTCCAGGGCAGGCACTGCGGGGCCACAGTGCTTGTTGGTTGCTGCCTTCGTTGTTGCATTGCCAGTAATACTTGGTTTTTGTTCTCATAGTCCATCCCACCCTCTCCCTTATGCCTACAGTGGTTCCTGCTTTTTATGCTACAGATACTGGAGTTCTCAACCTGCCAGGGCTGAAATGTGGGAAAGATTCAACAAGAATAATAGATTTTCCAGGAGCTTAGAATGATAGAATGAGATTAATTCATTGCATATGAGTAACATTTTCTCTTCTGTTCAGTTTCATGATTCAGCCTTCCACAGGAGTGACTGGGAGGGGCTAATAGAAAACAAGAAAAGCATCTGGATAGCAGGAGTTTGCAGTGAGGAGATGGGAATGAGGAGGGCAGTGGAGATCAAGGGCCCTCAGTGGGAGAGCAGGAGGACAGTCTGTCCATCTTTCAGTGTCCCAGCCCTGTCACACCCAGTGTCATTCTGACAGCTGGAATTCATGGTACCAGGACTCAAAGACCAGGCAGTTCCCATTTAAAGTTTATTGCCATTTCTGAATCGTTCTCTCAGGGCTGAAAAAAAGCAAGTTATGCAGCACTATTTCCCTAATAAATGTGCTGCCAACCAGCCTGAGAAAGGAAAGACCTGCGAACAGCTTTCCAGCAACAGATTGCTGCACGCTTGGCCATCCAGCAAGCTGCTGGCAACCCTGCATTTATATAGGAAACCAGATCTGCAGATACCTCTCCTGAGATATGCATAAGGAATACTCCCCTATGAGTAACCTAATCAGCATGTAGATGTCATTGCTGTTTACATAACTGTACTGAGCAAAAGACATTTGTCTGGCTTTCACTGCACTCTAAAAGAAAATGATCAGCTTAGAAGGGTTGGGGTGGATTTAAAATAACTTCTTAAGCACTTGTCAGAAATCTGCATCCCCTTTCCTAACACTCCATCAAGCAATTGACCTGCACGCTCCTGTAAAGCAGTACATTGTATCAGTGTAAACTCCCTGTCACAATTCTATCACATAAGGATGTGAGATCACCAGGCTGCTTTATAGCGTCTAAAATTGACCTGGCGATCTGAACTTGCAGTCCCATCCCTCCGTAGCTGTGAGGCTCCAGCATCCGCTTCCCTAGCACACTTTTAGCAGAAATACGGGAAGCTCCTGGAAGGAAGTCATTCTAAAGCTATTTGTGAGTTTGCCAAAAGGATTTCTTTGATTTACGAAGTATGAAAGATTGCAATTTCTGAATTCATAGTGGATGAGTTATTTCCTGTGTTTTGCTCAAAGGAAGGTCAGAATGCGATGAATACTAGTGTGAAAAAGATAATTAAGGAATAACCTTTTCACAACTGCTGCTCCTGCAGTTTTTGCAGCCGTAACATATGTCTTGTTTTTCCATGCAGGCTGGGTTGTCGGATCGTTGGAAATTCTTGGGAGCCCGGCTAGCCTAGTGAGAAGCATAGGGAATGGCATAGCCGATTTCTTCAGGCTCCCCTACGAAGGGCTGACCAGAGGCCCGGGAGCATTTGTCAGTGGAGTTTCCAGAGGAACGACATCATTTGTAAAACACATTTCCAAAGGTAGAGCTTTCACTTTGTTGCTCCAACTACTGCTTTGTTGTCAGGCATTGTTAAAGGATGTGTTAAAGTTTTAAACAATATTGCTTGCAGCTTTGTTTGGCTTGCTAGGCTGCGGTGAAGTGCTGGGAGGGTAACAAAGCTCATATATAACATTGTATGTATTAAACAGATCACCGCTTAACTACAGTGCATAAGAACATTTCAGAAACTTCAGAATTTTAAACCTCCCAGTGGGAAATGGAGATTGGCTCAGCCGATATTTCATGTGATAACTGCAGAAATATGAAAGGTGTTCTGTACTTCTGCTAACCATCAGAAATTCTACACTCTGTCGCCTCATCATAGTTATTATTCCTTTAAAAAAAGAGAGAGTAGATACAGTTGTCATAGCTGTGTAAGTGCGTGGATGGGTTTTGACAGCGGGGCTGGGCTGGCCTGAGAGCAGGAGCAGCTTTTGTGTTGCGAAGTCTGTACAAACAGTGCCATCGCGTGGCTCTGCCGCCCACAGAGACCCCAGCGGGGCCCTGCTGCTCCTCCTGGGGGGCTCCCTCAGGACACCTCCTCCCTGGCTCCCCCTGTAAACGGTTGTTTACCTTTCCATCACACACACACACACCCCTCCTTTTCGGTCAGCCCTACAGAAGTTTGGGAGCTGGAAAGTGATGTTTGGGTGAGCTGCTGTTCCCACCGGACAGGCAAACCTGGTGCAGGCTAATGTAAAAGGCGTGACGTAGACCGTAGAAGCAGTGTGGTGATGCTTAACAAATAGTAAAGCAAGTTACACATGGGTGACTTCTCAGCTGACTTGCTGTTCTCATAAGCTCAGTATCGCAGTGAGGCATAGAACGCCTCCGTGTTTTAAATTAAAGTATTTTGATCCAGACCCAAATGTATATCTCCATGTATTTAGGTACACTGACGTCAATTACCAATCTGGCAACAAGTCTTGCTCGGAATATGGATAGGCTGTCACTGGATGAGGAGTATTACAACAGACAAGAAGAATGGAGAAGGCAGCTTCCAGAGAGCCTGGGAGAAGGACTGAGACAGGGGCTTTCTCATTTAGGCATTAGCCTTCTAGGTAATGTACTATTAAATATCAAGTCGGGTGATGATACTGTTTTCTAATCTGCTCACCAGCCTTTTCAACATGTGAGTTATACTTGCAAATTCTGTTTAGTTTGGTATTTTCTTGTGAAATAGCCTCACGGTATGTATATGAGATACTGTTTCTTTTTATCAAGTGAATTATATTTAGTGAATTTTGTGTATGTTTTTTGCTGATAATAGAACGAGTTTGCACTCTATTTGTGAAATATTTTCATCGGTACATAATGCATCTTTGAGAAGAAACGAATAATTCTGCACAGGGCAGGGTGGCTTGTAACTAAGCACAAAGACGTCATCATGCTGATGTTTACTTTCCAGAGAGTTATAGGAATGCCTTCCAAACCTGCTTGGTTTTGCTGCACTGTAGATATTGGGGATTCTTGGTTTTGTTTGAAAACCACTTGAACTTAGTGCAGATGTTAAGTAAGCTTTGATGCGGAATTCTGCTTTTACAAAAAGACCCAGATTATCCTGGTCCAGTGTAATTGTATTCGCTGAGCAGCCAAGGGGTTTGGTTAATTAGAAGTGAAGATTACTCTGGCCTTTTCACAATAATACCTAAAAATTCGAAAGCTAACCCTCACTGGAAAAAACCTCTGAGAAGTTTTGCAGTAAGGGGCTGTATTTTCTGTGTTTCTTCTACTTGTCACACAGGAGAGGAATGCAGAACTGTATTGTTTGGCAGAGTTCCTCAGCACATATTAAAGAGTATGAATCCTTTCGAGATCAAAGTGACCAAAAGCAGTACAGTGCAAAAGGTTAGGAGAGCTGAAGCTTGAAAGGATTTGTCCTCTTTCCTAATCTTCACTAGTGTACACAACTCCTAAATTTGCAACCGCAACCCTGAAAGCCCTGAAGAGGAAGTGGTAAAAATGTTACAAGTTTGGGTTAAGTTACTGGAAATTATTTTGAGTAATAACATTAGATGATGTGAAGCACTGTCATTCGATAATGCCTGTAAAGCAGCAAGCAAGTGTCCTGGGAGAAATGTGTATAAAGAAATTTCATGTATTAGTAGCTACTTTCCCAATAGTAAGCTGTTACTGGTGTTGCAAATCAAAGGCACGTTGGAGAAGGTTTTATTTTTCCTTCTTGTTTTATTGGCTAAGGGCAGTCAGGTTGAGTAGCTGGATGAAAGATTATACTTTTAGAAGCACTGTGTCAGCCTGGTGTATATCTGCTGATGAAATGGTTTGGTGATCTTGGCTTGGTTGTTAATGAAACAGCGAGGTAACGTGGTGGTTGTCCCCTTCAATGACACACCACAGCTCTTCAGAACTAAAAGCATCAGCTGTACAGCCTGCAGAGCAAAACTTTGTCACTTTGTCTGCAGCAAAGCAAAGTTTCTGCTGTTCAGAAGAGCGGGGAATGCGTACCATGCATGCACAAATGCCTCCCTGCACACAAGGCTTCCATTGCCTCCGGAGTATGCCCGAGTTAAAAACAAAAGCAGAAAAAAAAGAGGAGTTAGAATTTCAGTGTCCCTGAGTTCCTGGAAAATCAGACTTCATGTTAGAAGCTTAGAGCTTTGTAGTCGCACTTAAAACAGCGCTCCTCTGCAAGCTAGAATCTTGTTCTTACTCCTGCCATTCCGAGATTTGTGCCTGCTAAATTCCTCTGTTCTTAGCAGTGGAGGCAATAAGGCACCCAGATAAATAGCTACTGATACTGTATAGCTGGACTCGACAAGTGTGGGACCTATCACTAAGGGAATAACTGGAAATATTCCACTGAATTTGTATCAGGCATAATTATTTAAACCGGATTTTCGAAAGGCATGTTTTCTTTGTATGCACAGCAGCATTCATGTAAATTGTGTTGAGACCCAAGTTATAACTAGACCTGCATTTCAGTTTTTACAAACACATTCAGAAAGCTGTTTCTGTTCTGATCATTTAGTTTAAAGAATATTGTGGCTTTCCCTCCAAAACCAGTCATAGTTGAAGGGGAGGTATCACTGTGCTGCTTACTTTTACCAGCATGTTCAGAGTAAACATAAAGATGCTTATTCTATACATACTTCCATGTTCTTCATACGTAACAAAATGAAACCGCTATCTTATTTTCCTTCACAATCCTGAGGAGTTCAAACAAGCACAGGAACGCAGGGAGCAAGCCCTTTTGAAGCCACAGTTTCTATGACTTTCTAATGGCGATAATTGAGACATGTGAAAAAGATTTCTGGGATAGTCGCAGGACTGTCATGTTTGTAAAAGCCGTCTGACACAGGCAAGCAGCTTTAAGAACTGCAAATGCAGATTTCGTGCCTAGGCACAGGCATGTAAGAGCCCTCAGTTCACCGATACATTGTGGTATCTATGCAGAAGGAAGAGTTGCATTTCTGATTTTTCTGAAAATCTGGCTCATGGTGGCCTTGATTCACTTAAGCACATGCTTAAGTGCTTTGCTGAATGAGGGCCAAAATCATGTACTCTTGTCTCCTCCTCAGTGCAAGTTGTTCCCTGTGGTACATTCTTAAGTGCTTTGTCCTGTCTCATTTTAAATGACTCAAGCACTGTCAGGGTGTTGTTTGATTTGATTGTTATCTTTGGCTGGTTGTCGTCTTCTTTTCTAGTTTGAGGGAGACTTCTGGATCACTTTAGTAATGTTTATGCATGAAAATAAGCAAAAGCTTTTGGATAGGTGTGTTTTTTCTTTCATACGATTAGACAAAAATGCAGTGGAATTGTATGTAAAATATTTAGGTCATTGGCACTCCCCACCAAGGAGCTGATTTTTGTATTTTGCATGCTGGGTTCAGGTTTTAAAATAATAATTTATAACTGTATAAAAGAAGAGATGGAAACTATAAGCTTTGTTTTCAACTACTGGTCCTAGTGAAAAATATCATATTGAAGTAGCTCGCTTTAGGAGGTTGAGCATTTCAGAGTAACCAAAAAGCTGACAACTATTAGAAAAGCTATTTTTCACAATGGCCAACAATGCTCAGCATTGCAGTTACTCCTGCTTGCTTTTTGGGAAAATGAATTGATAGTAATAGTGACTGACAGTGCAACTGTGCTGCTAGAGAAGTTAAGGCCTGGATTTCAGTAGTTCAAATTTTGGATATTATGGGTGGTGGTTGTTCTTGCTGTGCAGCTCTCACTGAATCAGAGCCACTCCAATTTTGCCCATCTACAAGCAAGATACTAAGAGTCCGTGCTAATCCTGAAGGTGTGTGCTATTCCACACACTAATTCTGCAAATATATTCATGCACGCCAACAGATGCTCTTTCCCTTTAGCTGTATTTTTATGTGATGTTTGCTGTGATGAGACTAGGCTTCACCTGTGTTTTCAGTGTGAAATGCTCGAGGCAATCCTGAAGGACAACAAAGAAAAGGAAGCAAAATGGTTTCAGCTTGGCTACCTTCCAGCCTCATGGGAATGCGTGGCCTGTTTCTGCTGGTGGGGGATTTTCCCCAACTAATTCTTAGTCTGAAAAAGTTTGACACAAGCAACCTGAGCTTAGCCAAGTTCTGAAAGCTGTGCTACGCTTACCAAAGACTGTCAGCCTGTGTGCAAACCAGTTGCTGCTCGTAATACTTCTTGAAATAATACAGTGATATATTCTGAACTATCTCAATTTTGTAGTTATCAAAGTATCTTTTTATGCTTACTGAGCAACATGTATTAACCTGATTGCACCCCATCTGATGTTTAGCAGATGTTATGGTGTTGCTGGAACTTCTTTGTCCACTAATGAAAGAATATGTTTTTGTTTTGTTGCTTTGGTGTTTTAATTTTATTGAGGTTTTCTTTATACATATATAATCTGTGTGTACATATGTGGACATGCATATAAAATTAAATGCCTAGGGTAGGAATGAAAATAGAGAATGGTTTCATTTAAAAAATAAAAAAGGGCAAAGGACATTACAGAGAATGGACAGGGACAGAAGTAGGACACCATAGCTGTCTCCAGACTGTGCTTCCCTGATACCCTACTGAAATCTCAGGGGAGAAACCTTCTGTGGTAAGCCCATCCAGCATGGTGCTGCTACCACTAACTTTATGTTCACAAGAAAGAAGCCACATGGACCCAGGGAGCATCTGCTTCACGCAGTTCCTGGTACTAGGAGATGCAGTGAACCTCACATGTGTGTCATCATTTTCTCACTGCTGTTGGTTTTGAGGTTGCTCAGCCTTCAACCTTTCTGTGTTTTTTTCTCTCCTTTGCCCATGCATGATGCACCCAGGAAAGGAGCTGTGCAAATCCGGCCTCCAATGCAAGGGTGGTAGGGCCAGCCATTCTTGAATGAAAGAGTAAAGTTATAGTTTATTATGTGATTTGTGGGCATGACATCAGTACATGAATGAGTTGTCATTGATTTGCAGTTCAAGATAAAGAGATTTGAAAGGGTGAGGGTGAGCAGAGAGAGAAAAGAACATCATTGGTTATATTTTTTGCAGGTAGAAAGACACAATTCACAAAAGGATTTCAGGTGCAAAAGGGCAATGGTTCACAGGCAAGTTCAGAGCATGCATAACATGGCAGAATAACAGAAAGTGTGGAAGTACTAAACAACTGGTTAATTAAGCTATATATTATTTGAGATACTATATAAATAATGTTATATAACACTGTCACAGTTGTTTCCATTCTGTTCCCTTGTCCTCTGGGCCTAATTCCAGCTGAGAAGTGCCTGAAGCATACCACAGGTCCTTTGGAGTAGGCTCTTATTTATTATTACCTTATAACATTGGTCAAGTGTATCGCAGTAAATAATTTACTAGTGCTAGGAGTTAGGTGGATTACATTTAATAAGGCAATAACTTCTGTTCTAAATGCGCAGTTGCTGTGGATGACCTCAATAGATAGGGTGACAGAGGTCACAGGGTAACATAATACTGTAACTTAGCAGAACACCAAGTATTGTTTTATGTCTTCAAATGCATCACAATTTTACAAAAGACTGGATGAACAATCCCAATTGTGTAGTGCCGTGTTGGGGTATTATTTTAGTCAAGCAGCAGGAGCAGCTGGTGAGTACTAATGAAACAGAACTGAATTGAAAATTGTATCGTTTCCATGGCATGGCATTGAGGAAGCTTCACGGCCTTTGTGGTACAAAGGGTGAATGTTCAGCTGCACGCTCAGCTTCAGTGAGGGAGCTCAATAAAATCTGGGTGTCACGTTAAAAATAGACCAGCATTTTCTTGGGAAATACTATACAGTGAAGAATACACATGTAGAAGTTGGAAGCAGTCTCTCTAAGAGGAGAAGGAGGCATTTATAGGGAGTGCAAGTTTCTTGAATTGCTGATCGATAGTATCTCAGGGACAAGGATTTAGGGGAATGTGTACTGCTTCTCATCCTTGTCTCTTTT
Organism: Agapornis roseicollis; assembly: GCA_002631895.1. Classification (NCBI taxonomy): domain Eukaryota; kingdom Metazoa; phylum Chordata; class Aves; order Psittaciformes; family Psittacidae; genus Agapornis; species Agapornis roseicollis. Next base: position 239,559 of record NDXB01013292.1, on the reverse strand, counting down.
GTTTTTTTGGACAGGATACCAGTGTCCAAGTATGATATTAGTTCTTGTTGTTCAAAGTCAGCAAGTTCTCCGTTTATCCAGTAACAGTAACTAAAACCATCTGAAAACCGGTTAGCAGCTAGCTGACTAGTGCATTTTGCACTGGTAAACACATGGGGCCAAATACCTCAGCTGTGGTTGTCTGAATCTGTGGAATTATGCCTGGATTTGCTTCCACATACAAAGCCGAATCTTCAAAGATGTCTGAGTTGCAGTAAAAATGCCTAGTTACCAAGGTGACACCAGGTCCTTCTTCTTAAATAGTTGTTTTATCTTGATATTTGCAGCTGAAGGTACCAAGGAGCCTGCAAACTTAATTTTCACTGAGCAGAGAACGTCGGATCAGGCACACTGTTTCCTAACTGATGTCACTTTGTCCAATCCCTATACTCTTAGCAATTTCCAAATAGCTTATCTATCAAAATTGCAATAACTAGAGACATGTCTGTGGTTAAGTGGCTCACGTAAACTCAAGATCAAAGGAATGTACCACCTCACATCCCTGTTTACATTTAGGAAGATTTGAGCTGGAGTTCTCTGTTGATACTAAAAGCTGGGAAGGTCACTGTGTCACTTGTAAAAGTTTGACCCATGGACATTAAAGTAAAATATGATCGTTTTCACAAAATGGTAACAAAAGGTCTCAAAGTCTAATTCTGCAAATCTTAGTAATATATCAAAAGTTGCATTAGCTTATGAACATTTCTGGCAGTGGAAGAGGATATAAAAATGATGTATTGAATACAGGCAGTTTTTATTCGCATGAAGTCCATCTCAGGCTTACATGAAAATCTCATTTCCATAGCAGCTTCGGTCTTCTAAAACCAGTGGACTTTATTCCAAGCCCAGCATTTTCAGAATTGCTACACAAAATGAGCTAAATTAAACTAACTCAGCAAAAGGATTTAGCGGAAGTAGTTGAAAGATGAAAAGGCGCTGTCAGGTTCAGTGATCTGAATGTTTGAAAAGTAAAATGTGTTTTCAAGAAAAAGAGGAAGCTGAGATTTATCTTAAACTGCAGCTAAGGTAGTGTTTAGCTAATTGGTTGCATGCTAAATAGCTGTAATAAGAAGGGTGGGGTACAGTCTGTAATCCAAGCAACATTCACATCCAGCAGTAAGATTTCCTCTTATTCTGGGGTATTAATCTTCACTAATTGCTGGGACTCTTGTTTTTTCAGGTGCAATTGCTGGGATTGTGGATCAGCCAATGCGGAATTTTCAGCGAGTATGTGAGGCCCAAGCTTCAGCTGGGCATAAAGCCAAAGGGGTCATCTCGGGTGTGGGGAAAGGAATCATGGGGGTCTTCACAAAGCCCATCGGAGGAGCAGCTGAGTTCATCTCCCAGACAGGTTACGGTGAGTTTCTCTATTTCCAACATCTCCATTTGAATTCTAAAATGCTTTTCAAGCACAACCTGCTGTGTCTTTCTTACCTGGCTCAGTAGATGTGTGGCTTACTTAGAGAAAGGTTAAAAATGCCAGTGCTGAATAGTTATAAATGTTGTGCTGGTTTTCTTAAAAGCCATCCTGTTCTGCTTCTCTGTTGTGTTACTGATCAGCATTGTACAGCCACAGGAACACAGAATGCAGAAAGCATGAAGTAATTCTTGGAATACAGTAGAATTAGTTACAGAAACATATGTGCTTACAAAAGAGCTTTTGACATAAAAGTATTAGAGCAACACTATACCCAATTAGAGTGTTGTTTTGAGATTGCTTTGTTGTAGTAAGGAAAGAGTTGTGCTATTTCTACGCAAAGAGAGAGTTATGTTCCTGGGAGAAAGAAGTGAGTCATGTAGTGGGAGCATCCCTTTTAAACTGCAGAGTTGTGAGAAGAGAGTCCTGGTTTTGGAGATGCGAGTAACCTTTTAACAACCAGAGGTGGGTTTTCCAGCTAGGCTGAGCACTTTGTGACAGCAGTGATGAATCCTTTCAAAGTGATGTTAATACTTCTGAATGACCAAAAACTGTAAAAGAGAAAAATAAAATATGAAAATGCACTAATTTATTTATTTCCAGTATCCATAAATCAAAGCTGTTGGTCTGGATATTTAAAAGGTGGCGGGAGGTGTCAGGAAAGAAAAGGAGGGTGACCTGTTGATACAAGAACAATGTGTCAATAATTTTGCTTCATTAATTACACAGGATAAATCTTAAAGATTTAAGCCTTTAATTGCTAGCAGTATTTATGTTTGTGATGTTGATTAGCAGATGAGTAGCTCTCCCAGGGCTTAAGTTCAGGATATTGTTTCCATGCTTCCCATCACATGCAGAACTCATTCCTTGAAGCAACTTATTTAAAGAAATAATGAAACAATTATTACAATTCTTTCAAATTAGATTTATCTTATTTGATGAGTGTAAATGATAACTGTTCTCCTGAATTATGCATCCCATAGGTGTAAAACCCATATCAGTAAAATCAGAAACTTCAGTCTGTTGCTGGCTGCCTGTGTGTTGGTTTTGCTGCCTTCAGCGTTATTCTTTCTAGATTTACTTCTGCTGCAGTCTTTATCAAGAAACTTGTAACAGTAGAAGGACACTTTTCATGGCAGATATGATATACAAGACATCATGTTTTCCATGAGCATGTGACAAAAAGAGTTAGCCAGGAAAAAAACATAAAAACTGTATCAATAATAGCTGATGGTGCGTGAGAGGAAAACACACAGAGTTCAAGTAACTCTTACCCACAACTGGATTGGAAATGGGACCGTGCCTCTTGGGGGAGACTGAGGGGTGGGGGACCACACAGAAATAAACACATGTTCTCTCTTCCTCCATCTGTAAATAACATTTTCACGCACATAATGCTGAGAACCTCGGTAAGCCAACTGTTACAACTGGGATGCTGCTTTTAAGTATTACCATCAACATGTGTGCTAAAAATTAAAGGGTTTTTTTTTTCAGTGCTGATGTTTTGTTTAAATTATTATCCATTGTGTAAAAAGGAATCTGAGTTATTGACACCCTTATGCAAAAATGCCTTTTCCTTCCATGGAATGCTTAATTAGACAAAAGAAAATGTCTTTCTTTAAAGAGTAACGTTGCACTGAGCTGTTTCACTGCAGTGCTCGCTGCGTAACCTCCTTCCTGTCTGCCTTGTAAAACTTTTTAAAACTACTTAGTTTGTGATTTTTTTTGCAACCCACTCATTCTTTCTGGTGACCGTACCTCATCTTTAAGAGTTCCCAGGCTATCTGAAAGCATACATAGCGTATCGTCTTCAGCCTTGGATAGTCTGTTTAGAAACCTGTGTAACTGCTGCTTGTAGTCTCTGTTCTCTGCTGGCATTAGGAAGAATTCACAATAAACCGGATGCCCCGGGAGACCTCATAAATGTATACAGATCTGTTTAATAGCTGGATTAAGTAACTGAACATTTAGATGCAGTATCTAGGCAAACTTGCCTTCTAATTTGTACCAATCCTGACACATATATGGAAGTATTTTAATATTAAGCAAGAAAGTTAACAAAGATCTTGAGTTTTCTACATAAATGTTAAGTGATGTGTCCGATCCTACTCTGAAATGATGGCTCTCAGGAGCATTGTATTTTTCTTGATTGCAAGTGTATGGCTGGTTTTTAGAACACGCAGTGGGTTTTTTGTGTTTCTTGCTGATGCAGGATCACTGGGGTTAAGTGCACAACTCTTGCGTTGTAATATTTAATGAATTATCTTGACTACAGCTTCCAAAGATGTGACATCATTTTGGATCTGCGCTATTTTATGAACTGCTCTAAAAGATGACATCACTGCAACATGTAAATGTTTTGTAGAAAACAACTACTAAAAAACTTACATTCTCTTACCACAGGTATTTTGCACGGAGCTGGACTTTCTCAGCTTCCCAAGCAGCGCTCTCATCCAGATGATCAACGTGTTGAGCAGGCTCCAAATAGCCACGTCAAATATGTCTGGTAAAATTATTTAGACACTTGCTCATTCTTACATCCACATTGTTTATTAATAGGTTCTCGCCTGTGGTCAAGTTAACAGGCTGCTTCCCTAGGAAAGGCTGAGTTATGGCAGTTTGTTTAGGAACATTAAACACAAAGGTAGTGCATAGAAACCCAATCTGCAAATGATGGGCTGCTGACCTGCTTCCAGCTTTGGAACTACAGAGCTGATCTTTATTTAATGGCATTCAGTGAGTTCTTACTTATTTATCATTGCGCTGAGCCCAAGAAAAATACTGCACATCTTCAGAAACAGCTGTTAGTGAAGATAGCTTTATTTTCTGCACTGAATTTGTAAGCCACTTCTCAGGGTAATTTTTCTATTAGGATGGGAAATAGGCTGACCTAGCACACTTAGTAGGCCAATTTTGCAGTGAAAGATTAAAGAGTTTTGATAAGTAACAGTTTCACATTCATTCTTTAAATCTTAAGTCTTACATCTTTCAGTAATGGAGATTTGAAAAATATTCCCTGGCTTAAAGTTTAAGGTGATAGTTACAGGCTTAAGTGTCCAAAAGAAGTCCTGGATGAGCCAATGCATAACACTACTTTTTTCTTCTCTCCTCCCCCTCCAATCTCCCCTTGATAATACAGGAAAATGCTGCAATCTCTGGGAAGGCCAGAGGTCCATATGGCGTTAGACATCATGATTGTGAGTGGATCAGGCCAGCAGCATGAAGGCTGCTTGCTGCTAACCTCAGAGGTACTCTTTGTGGTCAGCATCAGTGAAGACACGCAGCAGCAGGCATTCCCCGTGACTGAAATAGATTGTCTGGAAGATGATCAGCAAAGAGATGTGCTGAAGGTGCAGCTGAAACAACAGCGAGTGCCTTCTGAATTGGAGGTAAAGACCTGACTACGGGGTTTTATTTGAAGATAAAGTTACACCGATGATGAGGCTTTTAGCAATGGGCATACTCACCTTTGGGTCAGGAGGCCAGGGTCTCAGTGCCAAACCAGCAACCCTGCTGCTTTTGTGCACCTCATAGTTGACTTCAATCAACTTTGGATGAAAGGGACTTGTCTTCTCTCTTCTGTCCTCTTATTGATCATGACATTTCATATCTGTGACAGCAACAAAGTAGAGGAATTCTGGGTTCTTGGTAAGCACTGCCTCTTTTCTTAAGAGATTCTCACAGCTGTATGTGTGTGAGCTGTTTATTGTTTGGCAAGTTACAGGCTGCCTGTGCCTACAGAGTCACAGTGAGAACAGTTCCTTTTATTCTTCTGTGACATCTAACAGCTCCTTTCAGCATGTTTCTTATCTTGCTTCTTCCAGTGCAGTGGTCTTGCTTGGCTGCTAGCTGTATTTACTTGTTTAGATCTTCCTTCTTCTGCAAATGCTAACTTTAAAGCAGATCAGTTCTTTTGCTGAGTTTAGATGCACCAAGTTTGCCAGTAAGTGCATAAATCCTTCATCTTCATATTGAAAGATCTCTAAGCCATTTGAATACTGAGGTTTTGGATGAATTATATTCCCTTAATGGTAGAAGAATGTTATATTTTTACACTTTCGGGAAACAATGTTTATTGTGTTAAATTCTCAAGTGGAATCATATGAGAGATCATTTCAAAAATAAACACACATATCCCAGTTATTGTTTTTCTAAATCTGTCAGGTAGTTCATAGACTGCTTAATTTCTCTGTTTCAAATACAAGAAAAGAACGTGTATAACCCTGTGAGGCATGGGGCTGTGCCAAAAAGTAGGGGAGGCTTCGGCACCTTCAGTAAAATCCTAACTTCGCTGAAGTCACTGAAGAATTTTGCCATCGATTCTAACACAACAAAGATTCATCTGTGTCATGACAGTGCTTAGATTTTTTCGTGAAAGCCTTTTTTAGTGGTGAATTCTCTATTTACATGTATTGCCTTTCCACTAACCTCAGTCTCACAGAGTGCTGTTGAAGTTGCCTTCTCTCACCACAAAGCTACATGGGGCATTACTTAAATTTTAATGCAGGTGGCTGAAGCTCAGCTTTTTTTATCCGAGTGTTGAGTGGCTGCCGGAGGCACAAGTCAGACTGAATCCAGACTATCCTGCTCAGTCCAGAGCTACTGTCCTGGGGGGAAGAGGAATATAGTTTGTTCTCCCTAAGGCATTTGAGGCACTCAACCTATTGTAACCCTAACTTTAGCACCAGCCCAGATCTTCTTTTATTAGTGTGATGGCTCTTGTCTTTATATCTGTTTGCCCAAGGGGTGAGGTTAGGGCTGCTTGCCCAAAAGGGAGAGGGGAAGGTGAGGGATAGGGAGCCTAATTATAGTCACACCGCTGCTGCAGCTGGGAACATACAGGACTTCTGAGCAAGTGGCTCCAGTACATGCACAGTGCAACCATACATGGCATGTGCAGAGCCCAGCATTCCCATATACACATGCTAGCGCACACACTGAATGGGACCTGTTTTGGAGGCCCTGGACCAAATACATGTTTTTTTCTGAAGTTCTGGGTAGAAATATGGGAGTCCTACTCCAGCAGTGTAGCAGTGCCAGGAGCTGTAAGCTTTGAGCCTCAGCACACAATCTCTTTTGCTGACACAGGTTCTTGGGAGTGCAGTGAAACTGTATGACATGTCACAAGCAGGGAAGAGTGCCAGTGTCCCAGTTGTGCAAAGTCAGTGGTGGCAAGACAGCAAAAGCTGAGTGAGGCTGTACAAAACAGACCTGGCAAAATATTCCTTCAGAATGCAGATGCTGATGCTGAAATTTGTGTGAAAATTTAAAGACAGAGACGTGCTATAAGGAGGAGCAGTTGAAAGTAAGGCAAACAATAAGAAAGTTTTAATTTTTTTATGCTAAGGCAGCTACACAATAAGAGATTCCAAAAGCTTCATAAAGTTTTACTAATTACTTAAACTAATGTTCTTTTATGTGAAGTTTATTATAGTGGGTTTTTTTCTCAGTGGATTGGGGAATGTCATATTTAGTAGCTTCCTTTCTGTGGTGCTTGCAGTGTTGTGTACAGCAGAGGCTTCCCAACAAAAGCTTCTAAAAGCCCTTAGAACATGATTAGGAAAAGGAACCTTAGGAGCAGCAAGCTATGACTTGCAGTGAACAGCCTCAGAGCTGGAGACCTACACCTAAACAGACATGGTCCCAAACTATTAATGGTGGCCGTCCTGTTACATTCAAGCTGTCCTCAGCTGAAGCGCCGGCACATCTGTACACAATTATATTAGTGAAGGTGGCCACAATTTTTAGCTGGAAAATGCCCAGTCAGGTCAACCAAAATATTATGGTGAGTTTAGCAAACTGGAGGTAATGTTACCAAATGTAACTTGTGTCTATTTTTCTGACTAATTTAGTCAAAGATTGAACCATTTAGTTTCAACATTATAAAAATCCACCCTTTTGTCTTACTGCTCAGAAAACTAATTGCCAAAAGTTTTGTTTCAGCTCTGCCCAAACCAGTTTCTTCCCTTCCTTCTCCGCAGTTTCTTGGAACTATTAGGAAACAAAACATGAGTTATTCTACAGCTGTAATCACCAGAGATCTTATAGAGCATATTTTGACTTGTTCAGCAACAGGTTTGCCTGATGGCTTGTTCGCTTCCACAGTATATAACTTAATCCATCTGGCTAAGAATAGGCTGGATGGAATCTTGAAAACTCTGGCACTGACAGCATTGTTATTGAAAGGGAAGCATTAATTGCACTTGGATTATCTTCCAGAGTAATTGAGACACTGTTTGCTTCCAGACAGATATCAAACTCAAAAGGCCTGTTCTTCCAGCTGCTCTTGGTAGAGCTCACAATGTCAAGACGAGAAAAAAAATTAAGGCCCCTGAAATTTCAGATACTCCAGAATTTCTTTGTGATAATCTGCAAGAGGGTGTCCATGACAGTGCTACATGGCATCATGGCTGGAGCTGAAAACCAGGCTCTGGAGTTTTTAAAGCAATGAAAAATACCCTAAAGAACCTGAGTCAGTGCACACAGAGCAGCCCACCAGTGCCACACACATATGAACTGAACCATGAAAGTGCTGTAGCTACTGTAGAGTTAGAATTGCTGAAGGTTTATTCTTTATAAGCTGTATTGGGAGGATTTTTGGAAAAATACTGGAGTTCTTAACCTAAAAGTATGGTCTTTTAGCATGACAGCACACAGTATCTTTAAGATTCCTCTTGCAGGTGCATTAAGCAACTCTTGATTCAGTTATGATTCATTGAATGTTCTGACTATTAAGAGTGCTCAAAATAGTGGGCTAAGGCACTTACTTAATGACAACATTAAGTCCCAGTTTGGAAAAAATGTAGAATAACAATTCCAAGTTTGTGGCGTTGTCTTGACAATATAAGTTAAACTGAAACTGTCTGGAGAAGCACACGGTTGCAGTCATCTGGGAGCAAGTAGGGTCCCACTTACTTTGGAAAACCATCCAAGGGCAGTATTTCCTTCTGAATAATTATGCTGTATTTGTGGAATATAGCCTGGGGGTGAATGAAGAATGGGTTCACAAGTGCAGATGTGTGGGATACCAGCACTCTTTCCATGTCCTTTAATAACTAACTTGGGTCTTTAGGTCAGCCTATAACCCAGCTTCCCAGGGCTTACCTGTCCTGAAGTAGAAATCAGACAAAATTGTGAAGCCACCTATGTGCAAGATTTACCCTGTAACTTAAAATCTACTTATGTAGGTGGGACTTCAGCATGTTTCTCTCTTTTCAACTGGTAAAATAGGTTACTGTTGAGATGATACCTTTTCTGTGTCACCAGACTGAAGATGAAGGGGGCCTATAAGGATGCTGAAGAGGGACTCTTCATCAGTGATTGTAGCAATAGAACAAGGGGTAATGGGTTCAAACTTAGACAAGGAAAGTTCAGACTGGATATAAGGAAGTTCTTTACTGTAAGGGTGGTGAGACACTGGAACAGGTTGCCCAAAGAGGGGCAACTCCATCCCTGGCAGTGTTCAAGGTCAGGCTGGACAGAGTCTTGCATGACATGGAACTAGATGATCTTATGGTCCTCTCCAACACAAGCCATTCTATGATTCTGTATGGCTCAGACACCATTCTCCACCGTTTTTCCCTCCCTTTAAGGTCATTCATGGAAACCACACTCTCCTCTGCCCATTTCATCATTTCTGCTCTTTCTAGGCATGGGCTCCAACTTGAGCTTTTGAGCCTGTTCATGACCCTGCTTCCTTTAGCATTTTTGTGGTGATGGTTTAAAACAGAAGTGTTTCTACTTGCTGAGCAGCAAATGTATCTCCAAAGGCACAGTAAAAAAACAAAACCAGAGGGGCCGGTTTTGATGTGGATGTGACATCTGTCACTGTCTGTCAATCAGTCATATTAATTCTTTCTTCAAATAAGCAATGGCTTGTTTAAAATGAGCCTTGCAGTCTAGAGATGTGACAAGATATTGATCATGGATGTTAAATTGAATCCAACAGCCCTGTTTGAAAATGTCACCACATCTAGTGAGGCATGTGTAAAACTCCCTGAGAAACAGTCAGATGATAATAGCAGTCTTTGAATCTTTACCATGACATCTGACAAAGACATTTTAAACCCTCTAGAAATGAAACTGGTCAGCAGTTGTCTAAGGGTCAATGAGGAAGCATCAAGCCCGAGGATAGCTTCTGCCTTTTTGCTCACTGTCATATTTTGGAAATAACTTCTACTCTGGATGACTTTGCTAGTGAAACCTGTGTGGCATCCATGGTGGTATTGCTGAAATACATTTATTTGAAACTGTGCAACTAGCTTGATGCCTGCCTGCATGCCTTCCATTCTCAAGCTGGTCATAGTCATCTCCAATTTCTTCTTCAAAAAGGGCACAGCAGATTGATCTTCCAAAGCCAGGTTTGCCTGGGGCTTTTCATCTAATACTTTATCTGGAGTATATATGGTAGAAGCCACCTTTCTGTTGACAGCATTTGTTTTCTGGTATTTTTTCCACTAGAGGTAGCTTATTTGCATCCCGCTTGCTAGAACCTTGAACCTCTACATATTTTAGCCTGCAAGCAGGGATTTCTTCAGAGGAATCCTACCAGTTTGTGGTGGTGGAAAAGGCAGTTTGCACAGACACCTTGATTTCTTCTCCAGCAATGCCACCCCCAAACCATCTTTAGTAAAACTCTTTTGACCCAGGATGGCTTTTTTGGTTACCAGAAACAGATGGATATATCCCATCATAGAACGTTAATCTGGAAAGTAACTTCTAGACTTTATTTTAAATCAAGTTAAAGACTTACTTAAACTTAACTGCCCAGATATATCTATGGGCTGTCTTTAATTGGACTTTGTGAGCAAATGTTTTTGCTAATTAGAATTGCTATCTGATAAGGACTGCTGAGAGCTACTGACATCTTTCTAAAAGGGGTTCAGATGCTTTTCCTGTCTGAAAGTGTTATCTGTTGCAAAGACCTACTTTTGACCAAGGCATCCAGCCCTGAAACTGTCAAAAGATAGTGCTTAAATTTTCTATGGCAGAACACTTGATTAAAACATCCATTAGACCATTATAAGAAATACCCCAGGAACAAAGATTTGTAACTACAGAAAGTAATATAGAAGTTAACTGCCCTTACTACCAAGTTCAGCTACTGTCAGTTACTCAGTAACTATTTTATATTATCTATATATTACTATTTAATATTACATTTGAATTTCAGGCAGATGGAGCTAGAGAGAGATTATCAGAACAACAATACAACCGCCTTGTGGAGTACATCACAAAGACATCGTATCACCTCGCTCCCAGCACCTCGACAGTGCCAGCATTGCAGACTGTGGCTACTGAACATCCTCCAGCTACAATGAAAACATACCAATATGTAGCTGATCCAAATTTTGCCCAAGTATTCATTAGCAAATTCACCATGGTGAAAAATAAGGCCTTGAGGAAAGGATTTAATTAATAATAATTTGTGGTGAGTATAGTAATGTCTTACTGTTTTGAAAATAATGCTTCCTCTGCAGTAACCTACATCAAGTAGAGTTGCATACAATTTTTGAGGAGATAGGAGATGATAACAAAGCCCAATAGCTTTTTCTAATCTTGACAACATTCCTGCTCCTTAGCCAAAATACTAGCGCTGGAAGGCAAGTGCTACAGCAGATGATTAAAGGGAAAAGGAACAGCCTTGGACTATAGCTCTATCAAAATCCTTTTTCCTTTCAATGGCCAAAAATCAGAGAATAAGGAAAAATTGTGTGCATACAGACAGTTTTGTCACACACATAGAATGTGTATCAGTACCTATTATATTCTAGGGTCTGCCAGTTTCTGTTATAAACATGGTTTATAACTGGGCTGTAAAAACTTGCTCAAGGCCGAGCCTTTTTCCCCCACACATGCACCCCTACCAACATGTATGTCCTGAGGTAAAACATTTTCCCCCACTAAATCAGAAAACCCCAGTGTGGCTGGTTTAAGTAAGTTACTAGTGACAGCTGGGTTGTAGCACCACTTTAACCTTAAAATGGCTTCCTTTTTTTGACTGAAGCTTTGCAGGACATTAGTCTTTAAAGTAAACTAGTGCCTTTGTGTGGTTTGGAGAGCAAAACATGAACTACAACATGAATTTCTTTTTAAAACTCTCTGTATACAGAAACTTTATCCACTGTCAAATGTTCAGAAGGACTTTCAATGTATATATGACATCATGCATTGTCTGGTCATTAGTTCTAAGCCAGTAACATGCAGTTCAAAAATTTAAGACGCAGAGCTTAGTCTCCTTAAAAATCTACCAAAACCCTACAAGTTCAATGTAACATAGATATGCAGGTGGTAAATATAGCCTTGCTGGGTCTTGCTTACTTCTGATCAGCTACTACTACACTTGAGCCTGGATTCATTTTGTTACCATCTTCGAACAGATAAAACCAGGGATATTTAGAAACATGACCTTTCAAATGTGTGCTAAGCAAAGTGAGATTTTTTTTTTTTCAAGTTGAGTGAGTGAAAACTATGGACCCAGAGGCACCAGTTACATTAACAGTTCATGATGCCATCATGATACACTTAGAAATATATGTTAAACACATCAAGATGAAAGAGCTTTCTAAGTAAGTAAGTGTCTTATTTTTCAGATGTTTTACAGTTTTTAAGACAAGAAATGACTCTTTCTGGGCACAGTTTGATTACTTTATAAACCAAATATGATTATGGCAGTTTTAAAACCCAAAAGCTTACTTGGTGTTCAACTATGTGTCTTACTTTTCTCCTCTTTTCTATGTACTTATGGACATGAATTTTGTATGGGGATTCCTGAACATGGCCAGAATTGGAGACAAGAACTGGAATAAAATCTGATCATCATTTGAAGCAAATGCATATGCTTTATAGTTGATAACTTCTATGCATACTTGATATGACCAAATGCACAGTGAATAAGAATGTAGTAACTGCAATGTTTTTCTCATGAGTTCTGTTTTGTTAAAGGGTATTTGTAAAAGCCATGTCTCTTGTGTACTGAAAATACAGAAGCCTGGGATCTGCACTGCCCTTTTCTGACTGTGAAATAAGCCCATCCATTATCAACATTTCATACAGTGATTTAATAACTTAGTCATTGCTGAAATAACACTGTTTAAAAAATATATATGTATATACGCACACATGCTTAATTCCTGAATATTTTATGGAAACAGTTTAATACTTCTAATTTTGCATATTGGTGGACAAACTGTAATATAATGAGATTGTTTAGAGATAATAAAGCTATTCCTATAATACTGGTTTTGTGAGCTATTTGGTAATTTGGTTACAGGGAATGAGCAAGTCATTGTGTAGAACAGGACACACACACAGGCTTCATGTAAGACCCCATTAGATTCATGTCCTAAAAAATGCAATAATCATGACAATACATGGTAAGTAAATACTGATGACTAGTTTGCTGAAAAAAGAGTGCTGAAAAGTTTCCTGCTTTTGTGACTGAATCAAAACAGCAGTGTAGTTACTATGCGAATTAGTCTAATCTGTTCATTATTTATGTAGTACACAGACCAGCCAAGAAAGTACACACACCTGTTAAAAAAAAAAAAGAGGGAAAGCAGCAGTTTAATCTCTAAAAGTTGTTGGACTGCAGACTGAAGCCATTGTTTAAGATACATTTGTGCTATTCTGAATTATTCCAAATTATTCTCCTGGAATAAACACTTGCTTAAATTACACTCCATGAATTACACCCAGTGAATTAAGCTGGCATCTTTACTGTGTTAGGCAGGTTCCTTCTCCCCCTTCTGACCACATGTATGGAAACATATGTGGAGATGGCATATAAATGAGCCTCTCCTACATGTGGGCTTTGTGAACTATGAAAACAAAGTTGTCCAAAGAGCAGCTGCCTGTACTTGGCAGTTAAAGCACTCCAATGTGTACTCTTAAAACATGCCTGTTCTCATAATGCTCTCTAGAACTGGAGAGCTCACATCTTCAAATGTCTTTTTAGTTTTTAGCATTGCCTGCTGAAAGGAAGCACTTATTTTATACCCATCCATACACACAGAAAGCAACAGTTCTATCCTGCAGCCTCTCAAAGCACAGACATAAAAGTTGAAGCTCACCTGTCCTTGTCATGGTTGAACAGATTTAGCTAGAGACAGCTCTGCTGTAGGGTCAAAAAGCCACTGTTGGTCACAAAGCTCTCATTTCTTTAAATCAGCACATGCTGGTAACTGAAGGAACACAGACTGCAACAATAACTGCTGTTGCCTATAACAGTTTAGAAGAAACTTGGACTTTAAATTAATTCACAGCAACGGGAAAGAGTAGAGGGTAGAGCTGCAAGGGAAGGCAGGTCTGCTAGCCAGCACACCTGGCAGTAGCAAGTTTCTTTGCCTCAGAAGCTGTCAGTATGACTGAAGACCCCTGTCTATTTAAACCTGCAGACAAGCCTGAGAAAAAGCTAGTCAGTACTCAATGGCATGCAATGTTTATACTGTACATTGGGAAGATAAATGGGTATCATTTGCTATTGTTATGCTCTGGTTTACATTTATAGGAGCAGGGGTATTTTGATTACAAGATGGTTTCCCCTGCACCGCTAATGTCAAATTCTTCTTTGCTTAAAGGAAGCACAGCCTGTATGGAGAGTTTAAAAATCCCACATTGTTCTGTAATAGTGCTCTCAATCAACTACATTACCTACGTGATTTCATTAGTCCAAATGTTGCTCACTGATACCTATTAAGTGTTAAGTAGTTAATGATCCGTTTAAAATAATGAGTTACTCCAAACAGGATTTGAACTGAAGACCTTCAAATACAACACAGATGGCCTAATTTGTCGTGCTGCTCCATACAAAGCCTTTCCTCCCTTCACTCCGTCAGGTCCAACTCCTCTCTCAGAACTCACACTCAGCAATCAACAGCCACAGTCCCAGTACCATCCATCATCAACCTCAGCAACAGACAACGCACAAAGCATGTTTCACGTGACAGGTATCATGAAGAACACAGATCATCAGGTCTTGTACTACACAGAACATAGCAGAGATCAAAACTACACTTAAAAAGAAAATGATACATGTCTAGAAGCAGCATACAAAGATATTCATTACTGTAATACCCTAAAATGTTTATTTTTATCTTTCCCCTTCCCTGTACATCAAATACCTGCAGTTTAAAGTCATTTTCCCATCAGAGTAGCATACCACATGTAAGACTGGGCATTTGCAGTGTTTTTAAATCTTGATGTAAGAGTTGGCTGCTGCTGCAACAATGCCAACACAGTGATGACAACAGAAAAGAGATAGGAAGGTTGGCCAGCGTACTCCCAGAATTCCTCTCCAAAGACTTTAACCTCAAGGCCAGTTCAACCCTGTGGAGCCATAGGCCAGACCCTTCCAGAAATCCAGCCTCTCCCCTCCTATAACAACTATCCTCTTGCACATTCCCAGGAGCAACTAGGACAACCTAGCTGTAACTGCTTAAGATGATACACTTTGTTATCAAAAACAGAATTTGGCCAAACCAAAAGCAAAGAGTTCCTGGGGAAAAGAAAACGAGACGTAATCACCTTGAGCAATTTACAAAGACTTCCCACCACTCCTCCCAGCATCTGAGCAGATAAGCATTTCAACATTAATGAAGACAACTAATGCCACTGTGACGTATTTTATTTGAGTTACATTAGAGTTTGCCATGCACTGAAGTGCATTATACTTTACAATTCGGTGAACAAATAAGGTTCGGTCACCACATCTCCTTAGACTGACGGGTATCTGCAAGATAAAAAAAATACTAAGTTAAGTTGGACAAACTTAATGCTCTAAGTAAACATTATTAGCATGTATGAATGCAAAGCAAGAGAGATGTTTATGTGGTGTTTTCATCTAAAGGAATTCCCCGTTATTTCCTTATGGGTTAAGATTCACACACCCTTCATGTGGCAAACAGAAGTGAAACATGGAACAAATCAAGAGCTGGAACAATACTGCACAGCATGTCAGATCCACTATACATGCTGCACCGATAACTGAACCAATCTTGCTAAGGGCCTGAAAGAGAAAGGAATGTAGCTTTCAGATAGAAGCCAGAAAGGAAACAAGTGGTGTAGGCAACCTACCAAGGAAGGAAGAAAACCAAATTCAAATTGCTTCTCCACATTACTGAGCGCAACCCAAGACCAGCTGTGCTCCATGACAAGTCATGCAAGTGGGGGTTAGCACCAAACTCTTAGCTTGCCCCTTTCTTCTGTTACTGAGCATACTTCAGAGGCAGGATACTCCTCAAATTTATACTTGTACTCATTATCAATATACCCACACAAAGTCCATGCCAATTCACCCATAGGTACCAAGTTGCCTGCATGCCCAGCAGGAACAAACTCCATGCAGCATGCCAAGCTAACACCTTAGCTAAGAAACTCCCCTCCCTTTCCTCAGTTCTGGGGCTAAGTGCTAATTCCAGAGTCAGTACTCAATGAGGCTAAACCACTGTATTTACTGCCACATACAGAATATATTCCAGTAAAATGGGAGATGTAGAGCATGCATGACCACTATACCCTTGGGTAAGTACAGCAAAAAATTCAACCTCCATCCAATCTCCATAGCCAAGATTTAAACTACTGAGGCAAATAAAAATGTCCTCCATTTGTTCTGTGTACTTGTCATTTTCACAGTCTTTCCAGAACATCTGAAACACTGGCATTGCTTTTCCCTTCTCCTACTTAAGTATTCATGTACATACATTTAAAAAAAACAAACAAAACTCTTTCCACTGTAAGGAAGTGAAAAGTATCAGTTATGATACAAACAGGCTAAAGAATAAGAACAATTAGCAATTCAAACAAAATCCCATATAAAGCCTTGACTTTCACATTTTCTTTTGAGCTGGTGTAATTACAGAATGGAAGAAATGTTTAGGAAACATTTAATTTTAACAGGTGCTCACAATGTGCAATTTTTTTTTAAGCTGCAAACATCAGCTAATAGAGAGCAAAGCTCTATTTGCACTGAAAAAAGTCCTGCTCATGATTCCAATTAAATATTCAACATGCATCCTTGTTGACAGTGTTTGTTTCAAATGATTTTACCACCAGATGGCCTTTCAGAACACTCTGATGAAGGCCACCTGACTAAAGAATGCAGTTCCAGTGTCTAAGAAAGTTTAGAAGTGCCTACATATTAGCAATGTGACCAAACCAGAGGCAGAATTAACAAAAATAAAGCCAGGTAAATATAGTATTTCATTATTTATCTTTGTTGCAGCCATAGCTAAAGCAGTTTCCCTCTTATCAAAAAAAAAAACCAACCCAAAATCCCAAACCAAAGGGACTGTCACAGAGGTTTTTTCTTTTTTTAACTTCTAAACTTTTCAGAAGACCTCTGCTTTTTTAATGTAATGGTGTTATTCAGAAATCAGATAGTTCTAGCTTGTCACACAACAGAATTTAATATTAATAGTGTTGAGTACAAATCCTTTATTCAATCTTGTCGCTTTATGCAAACAGACTGAGAAAATCCAGCTGGCCGGGATAATTAGAGCCACAGATTATCACGTAATGATCACAATATGAAAACATTCCAGAAGAATGAAAAAGCTATCATCCTAGATTAGTCAGAAGTAATTTTAAGAGAAGCAGAGAACTCAATGTAAGAAATTTGGATCAAGAAAGGGGGAGGCATTCTTCATTGAATTGTCACACCATGAGCTCGTGCAGTTTAGTGAGTATGGTTATTAATAACTACGACAAGGTTGAAATCAGGCCTTTTTTACTGGTGTTATGAAGACTAAGCAAGGACAAAGTCTGATAGTCTTCAAACAAAAGGCAGCATTAAGTGCTAGGAAAACAGTATTGTGAACACGGCTCTAGTCAACCTTCATTCATAGAATCACAGAATCACAGAATAGTTAGGGTTGGAAAGGACCTTAAGATCATCCAGTTCCAACCCCCCTGCCATGGGCAGGGACACCTGACGCTAAACCATGTCACCCAAGATGGCAAAAATCTGGATATTAGTACACAGAGCTGTGTGCCATTGCAATTTTTAGGTATGTGTGTGTGTGTATATAT
Source organism: Agapornis roseicollis (assembly GCA_002631895.1). Taxonomy (NCBI): domain Eukaryota; kingdom Metazoa; phylum Chordata; class Aves; order Psittaciformes; family Psittacidae; genus Agapornis; species Agapornis roseicollis. Next base: position 222,077 of record NDXB01013292.1, on the reverse strand, counting down.
TTAAATATATTTCCTCTCAGGACCAGTTATCTTCCCCCATCACCAACTTCAAACGACAAAAGGATATGTGGAACCTGCCTTTGTCCCTTATATTCAGATGCATCCTATGAGAGACAAACAGTCTCTCCATCTCATTCACTGTGCTACCCCAACTACCCAAGTAGTACATATAGGTAGCCCAAAGCTAAGCAGTTCAAGGTGTGACAGCAGCAGCGTAACAGTGGTTATCAGGCAAGTCTCCTCTCCATGGCTGCATGAGGAGTGAAAGGCCTGGCATCACTCTTTGCAAGTCTTCTGTATCACAGACATTAAACAAATTATCCAAAAGTTATTCAGGCGCTTTGTATTCTGCTCTTATTCCCTCTCCCCAGCTCCCGTATTTCTTCACATTTTTATTAAACAGAGGTATCCAAAGTGCAATTTATATCCTACTTCTTTAGGAGCAACTTTCTATTTTATCAAAAGGAAAGAACCTCCAAATGAAAGCAAGATATTTCACTGAACCTAATTTACTCTTGTTCTACTGCAGAGTAGCTTACTACCTGTAAATGCAGGATGCCATCATTTCGGTGGTGCAGACTCAAACACACCGGCTCTTCTCATGGCTTCAAAGTCCTTCATGGGATCATAGTTTTTGTAGAACTCTGCATAAGCTCTTTTTCTGGGCTCAGCAACTCCAAACTGAAAAGTGACACACCGAAAATCAGACCTTGACAAGGTTTACAACCAGGACTTTTTTTCCATTAGCACTATGATTTGTATCAGTGGATACTGGTCTTAAAAGCTTTTATCTCAAATTAGTAAAATATTACTTTGTTTCTGTTCAAATCCACAGTTCAGTCTACCTGACCCCTGGTCAGGAAAACAACTAGCTGAAGTAAACCTTAAAAACAAAGTCTGTTACAAGATAGCACGTTATACTTTTAAGATCCAGAAACACTTCACATAGATTGACACTTAAGTGTCCAATACCCTCCTTGTTACTATTTTTGTATGTAAAACATGCCATTATGGCCAGGTTTATGCCTGGTAAGTTTTATGCCTGCGGGCAGCTGCAGAACTCTAACTCCAGATAAAAAGGTGTCTTAAACAATTACATCTGACCTACACTGTAGGTCAGCTACAGAAGTTGGTAAAAGTTTAGAATACCTCCAAGCCACTCAGTACAGCTCACCAACACAAAGACACAGTCCTGACTCCTTGGATACTCATTCACATGAAGCACACAGATATGCACCAAAAGCCCCCACACGTGAAGGAAAGCCCAAGGCGGGTATCTTAACATGTAACAAAGTTACATCTCACTACTGAGATCCATGTTACTCAATTCTAAATATGGTCTGGTCCCTTACTACTGTATTAATGTGAGAGTGCCAAAGAAGGTATAAAACCTTCTATGTTTTATTAACTATAAAAAAAAATATTGTAAGACTGACCAAAACCAAGCTTGCCTACCTCTTACCAGAGGTCTTAAGTAGATGTTGAACTTTTAACTGTGCAAACTTATTTCTGAGATGTTGTCTGATCTCTGAGAATTGTACATAGATTGGGATATTTTTGTGATGAACAACCTGAAATCAACTTAATTTCACTTTTATCAATAGCTTCCTGCATACTCAAATGCTGCAAATCACATATGCATGAGTTCAACAAGCAAACCAAGATCTAATTCTTCCAGAGTAACTCTGTGTTGCTTGCTGTATGAGATCCAAGAATCATCTGTTACAGGCACACAAGAACAACTACAACTCTTATCCTTACCAGAAGTCTCTTAAGGACCATGAAAAGCAACCTATAAGCGGGTGGGGTCTTTTTGGAAATGCAATGCTCCATTTCCACGAATTTTCAAAAGAAAGGATAAAAGGACCACATCAGCCTTCCCCACACCGACAGCCTCAGTATCAAGGATGGGTTTTCCAAATTGCTTTTGAGCAAGTCAGCCTCAAAATAAGAATCTGACAACACTCTTGAGTCTCAGATACTGTGACAGAGACACAGCCTATCTAGAGTTAATGTGCATCATTAAGAGTAGTCTAGGACAAGGAGACTCAAGGTTAAGTTGTCATGAATCGCGTGATCTTGATAACACAGCTTAAAGCATCAGGTTAGTCATATTTCTTCAAATGAAGATTAGAAGATTTATTTATGTTCTGGAAATGTACCTACAAAAATATAGTACTTAAGCTTTCTAATGAACAGCTCAACTAAATCTCAACAAATATTATGAATTCTTAAAGCACTCTAATGAGCCCCATTTATAACTGAATGACTGCAGAGCTCACCTTGTATAAACCCGCAATCCCCAGAGATACAAAAAATGCCCCAAATAGGTGAAACTTCATCCGCCTGGCCAGAAGACGCCGCATCTGTGGCTTAGGTAACAGTGCAGTCGACATGGTGATTGTGTTTCCTAAAAGGGGAAAAAAAAAATAAAGGAATTATGGAACAATATACTCTACTTAAATAATTTTCTGTAGCTCTACTCTAGAAAGATTGTGCTTTTTGTATGGTGTAACAATTACTCTCACAGCACAAGCAACAGCGCTCCTATCAGACCTTTCAATGACAGTGTTTAAGAGATGACATTCAAGACAACCTATTTATGACATGAATCTATATAAGTTTTTTTTTACAGTCAGATCAAGACTTTCACTGTTCATTGTAAATCCTTCTCTTGCAAGATCCACCATTTTAGGCTTGCTGTCCTGGTGTTTACATCAGATGACATTCGTAACGATCACATTTTATTCCTTTCTAAGGAAAAACACATGCCTCTTGAACTCCTGAGTTTGTGTAGTGGTTTTGAGTTTCTTTTACGTAACTACAACCCTTATTGCGTTAAAGGATGTTCTATTCGGTAAGATTTTGCTAAAACCCCACACGGCTTGAAGAAAGGTTCAGTCAGCTGTGGCTGCCCGCACGGCGCTGCCCTCTGCGCTGACAGGCCCACGCAGCGGTAGCGAAGCCCGGGAGAAGACCGAGCTGTTCCCAGAGCGCTGGGTGCTGCCCACCCTCCTCTCACACTTCACAGGAACCATCCCAGAGAGGCCCCTCTCCCGCGGGCCGCCGCTACCGGAGGAAGAGGCCGCGGGGCCTGTCCCTGCACCCTCAGGGACGCGCAGAGGTCACGGGCTGCGGGGCGGGTGCCGGGCGGCGGCTGTGGGGAGGGCGGCGGCGGCCGCTGGGCTGCGGTGGGGCAATGGGAGCAGGAGACCCGGCGGCACCAAGAGGGAGCGCGAGCACAGCCTCACCTCAGCGCGGGCCCACCAACGTCCTTCCGCCTCGCCGGCCGGGCACCCTCTGCGGCACCGCTACCCCGCATGCGCGCCAGGAGGCGACGGGGTACGGCGAGCGGCTCGGCCCAAACCCGGCAGTGGGAGGGAGCGCTCTGAGCTCCGCTTGGCTCTGGCAGCACCGCGCAGTGGTGCAGAACAGAGCGAGCTGCACGGAGCAGCCTCGGCGAAGCCTGCTGGGCCAAGCCGGGCCGCAGGTCTCACGCCCACCAAGAGTCCTCATAATGCTACGTGCTCGCTGCCCCAACCGTTTCCCACACAAACCGGTGCCCTCTGCCATTCCAGCAGACAACAGTCGCTTTTCCGGGTCTGCAGCATGGCTATCAAGCCCAAACGGCGGGAATACCAGAGCGCGTGAAATAATAACCTTTTATAGAGTTTGCTAAGAAGGGTTGGCCAAGCCTAGAAACAAATTAAGCAATTAGCAATCCTTTCTAGATACCCTTTTGCCAGTTTTTGTACCTTTCATGGAAATGAGGTGCATGCGTGCTTTGCCCATGGATTCCACCTGATCACCACCTGCATGTGGTATTGTCGTTTCTATTCCTAGGGAGTCTCTGTGGGATTTATGCTAAATGCTATGAATTCCTGCCTTGTACAAACTGAAGACCCCCCACACCCCTGCACAGCAAAATACTCATTCGTTCAAGCCTTGCACTTGCTTGCCAAAGCAAGCAGATCCTAACATCGAATGACAAAGGAGATGTGCCGTTTAAACTGAAGTTTGCTTTGATGGGATTGAAGAAGAGGAGAGTGTCAGTAGAAAAGTGCAGAGAGAAATCATACAGCCACGGCTACAAACTGGGAGAGTGTTCTTTGCTACAGCAGCCTGAATAGATGCAATTTGGACAACGTTCCTCAAAATGAAGTTTGTTACAATAGTTGAGACCAAAAGGAAGAATGTCTGTCCAAGAATTCTTCCCATGTGGATTAGCACAAAAAGACAAATGTTAATGATGTCCCACAGAAGGAATGGCAAGATAGATCTGTAACTTGATTGTGGGGGTCTAAGGGAAATATCTGGGTCCACAAGCATACTGCTGTTCCTGAGGAGAGCTTGTGCAGTCATACAGAGAGATCAGGAAAGAAATGGCAGGGAGAGTTGCCTAGGGGATCTTAAAATCTGCACTCAAATTGCCCTCGCATTTCACAATGTCAGAAAAAGAGGATATGAAATCAATTGGAATAAAAGCATAGCAGGTTTTGTGGTTACTATTGTTATAAGTTATAGATGAGGAATTTTCCTATAAATGCCAGTCTTGGTGAGAGTATTTTGGTGGATGGACCTAGGTCTGCAAATAAAAAAATCTTGATTGCTGTTTTCAGTAGCTTACTTCAGACTGGCAAGGTCACAGAATTCTTTTCTATGTATGTGAAAACTGGTCACATACCTAGAAAAAATGTGCCTGAGACAGTGCTGGCTAGACATCTTTGTGTTATAGTTAAGATGCTGAATGAAGTGCTAATTGTTATTATTTGATGTCATTGCTGTGGAATAGACAGCCAACTCCTTATTGTTCTGTATAAAGAGCAGTTCAGGATGGTGCAAATACGGGATAAAAAAAGGATGGAGAGTACATTGGAAGGAAGAGCCATGAAAGGAAGGAAGGGATAATCAGCTCCATTAAGTCAGTGCACAGAGTTGCTCCTATCACTCCAGTTTCTGAAGGAATTATAAATCTGAATGTGGTTTTGCACCTGAGCAGACCTCGTGCATCCAAATGCATCAAAGCAAATAAACACCAAGGCATACTATACAGCAACAACAGTTACTCCCTTCCCAGTCCATCCAGTCTTTGGGGTTTCTGGCACCTGCTCCAGTTGCGTTTTGGACATGAATATTAGGATTGTTTGCTCAAAAGGTGCCACAGTTACCAAACTAGAATCCACAGTCTTCTTTTCATCTCCAAAATACTGTAGCAGCAGCAACAGTTGATGCTTCTTCATGGCATCCCTGAAAGGTGTCCTCTTTTGAGGAATGCAGGAAGGCATCGATGCTAAATCATTTCTTGCTTGTGCTGCATTGAAATTTAAAATAAAATTTACCTCTGACTTTAGTGAGAGAAAATTCAGGCAGTGAATCCTTGTTTTTTCCACAAAGAGTGCCAGCTGTGATACTTAGGACTGTACTTTCTGTGGTGTGGACAGGAGCCAATTAGGAACAGGACTATGACAATCAAGTGATTTTGCATATGCCACAAAAAGTCTTTAGATAATCATAATCTGGATCAAATTAGAACCAATCTACTGGAAAAAGATCACATGGGACATTAGCAATCCCCTGAGCCAGATGTATTCCTAAATAGTTTAGTTTATTATAAAATCTACCTCACTATCACAGAAGAAAAAGAAAAATCAAACAATGCTATGTGCTACATATGTGCTCCCAGATCTGTGCCAGAAATAAGTAATAATAACTAATCAAACACTCTTTTGCCATGGCTTTGTTGACATCAATCAGTGGTACTGTGGAACAAAGATATTGTGGCACAATAAGTTATTCAGCAGAATTGGAATGACAGCTGTACAGAAACTGAGGGTGAATCAATGATTCCTAAGTGGAAAGAGACAAAATTAGTAGGGGGAAGAAAAATATTTTTATACTTCCAAAATCTCATTATAAACAAAGGAGGAAAAAAAAAAAAAATTGAAGAGCAAGAGTTCAGATCAGACTAAATGAAGCAGACAGGGATTTCACAAGCCTTTGCTGATTTTATGCATGCTTCTGAAATAGAAAATTCTCAAAAAAAAAGAAACAAACCCTAATTTTTTAAGTTTGTTCAACTTACAAAGAGACAGATTTTGGTAATTGTATACACATCAAATAGTGATATAATTATGTGAAAGATCCTGTGTTTGGTACCCTCAGGATTTATATTGTTAAGGAGAGACAACTATTTCTCAAGTTCCCAATTTGCAGTCAAGACATGGCTAATGTGTGTATTCAGGCCCAAGAGCTAGAAAACGCACCAGGTTCCACAGCTGAGATGTTTTCATGTGACACCCACTTTCTTTTCTGGAGTATGGTTTGTATTCTTCTCACTCTGAAGTCCCCCATGTTCGGAGAGCTTATCTGAAACAAATTTACACTGATTATTTTAGCAACAGGAAAACCTTGTTTAGATAAATTAGATTTTTAAACAAGTTGTGAATGCTCCATCCCTCGCAGTGTTCAAGGCCAGGTTGGACAGAGCCTTGGCTGACATGGTTTAGTGGAAGGTGGTCTTGTCCATGGCAGGGGATTGGAACTAAATGATCTTAAGGTCCTTTCCAATCCTAACTATTCTATGATTCTATGATTTTATTCTGTCTTTCATGGTTTAAAACATTATGTAGCCTGTCTGCATTGGAAATAAAATCATCAAAGGCAATGTTGTTATACTTTAGCACTCTATATTTGTGCAGAAGTACCTATCTGATAAAGTTTTTTCATTCCTCATCCTGTTTTTTCCAGGAATCTTTGGAGTTAAGCCACCTTTACAGACAAATACTCCAATCTGCAGTGTAACCAGTCAACACATAAACTTGTTACTCAAAATTCAGTCCCTACACTCCTAGGTCAGCAGCTGATAGCCCATCAGATGTAGTCCACAAGCACTCCTAGCCTGGGTCAGCTCCAGCAAGTGTCCAGGGTAAGAACAGCATAGGAGCAGAGCTCCTGCTTTTGAAAATGAAAGCAAGGACTGTAACACAAGGACAGAAGGCCAAGCTTCTCACATTCTTTTCAAAGCATAGTTTAGAGGATGTGCTGTGGCATGGTTTAGTTTCACACAAGGTGAAACTTTCTAGCTCCAAACATCATCCATCCTATGGAAATGATTGCATGGCAGAAAATGTCTGCATGTCCTGTCCAGCAATCCTGGTGAGTCTGTACATGCATGCATCTGGTACATTCACCAGTACTCTCCTCCCTGCTCATGGATGCATTACAGTAAGTCTAAACAGCAGATTTGTGGGTGCCCTTCAGTAGTCTAATGCCATTGGAACAAGGAGTGCTCTTCATACCTTCATGGGGTTTATACCAGACCTTCTGTTAGCTTCTGTTTTTAATTGATATGACCAGTGATTTTCTGACCTCTAGGATAGCAGAAAGTGGCTAACTGCTGCTGTTTGTACAGCTACAATTTTGTTCAAGAAGTTAATTCTCTCAGAAAATGACAGACCAACCTACCTGTGGGTATAAAACAGTGGCTGTGAAGTGGGAAAGTCTCCTTCAAATATAAGGTAGGACTTACTCTCTACAAGGCACTGTCTTTAGCCCCTTTCTTGGTTAGGTTCAACATGCTTGCTCTGGGCAGGTCCTGGCTCAGTGTGCTCCCCTCAGAGGGAGAAGCTGAATGGAGAGAAGAGGCCTTGCTCAGATATGGCCTGCAGCCTGAGGGAGTGATCGTATAGGATTTAACCTAGAGACATCTGTGTCCCGTATTCAGTTCACCTGGTACAGCTCATTCTGACAAAAAACCTGGCCCAGGTTATGTATAAAATGCCACTTTGCAGTTGTTTCCTGTACCAAGTTTTTAGACCTTTTCTCATAGGTTTCTAAACCTCTCATTTTGGTCTGCTTTCATTTGTGTTGAGGTGATGACGTGGTGAGTGTTAGAAGATGTTGACAAGTTTTCGGTGTCTGAAATGACAGTCTAGAAGTGGGGAGGGGGCATCTCTTTCAGGTTTGTTGTGGCTTGTATCATCATACTGAATTCATGCCAACCAAATCGTGTCCATTTGTGAAAAGAGAGTACATGAACAGAATTAAAAACAAAAATAAAATAACAAGTACCCCAGGGATGATGTATTTCTTGACATGGTGAATGAATTGTGAACCTGGAAGCTCGTCTGTTATTTCCAATTACATCACCAGTTCTAATAAAAGATAACTGCTCTTCCTAAAAAATGCTGTTGCTTTTGTTTATTTTGGTGTTGGAAGAACCTAACATCTTAGGATTGCTATGTTGTATAAAGGCTCCATAGCTTTTATTTCATCTTTGTTGGTATTTGATGGCTGCAAATATCAATTTACAATTGTAACTTAGGCAACACTCGAAGTTCCAGTCAAGGAAATCTCTAACTCCAAAGTCTCCAGTGGAGCTAAAATCTGGGTCAGATTGTGGTCCCTGGTTTGAAAGGTGAGGCACAGTCAGACATGTGAGGCTTCCAGAAAGTAGTCAAATCATCTGTTCATGTTTTTTTTAGCAAACTTGTTATTGGCATAAACTTTTAAAAAGTATGTATACTTAAGCCAGCCTGTTTTAACTTTAGTGTTTTGTTTGAAAATATCTAATTAGGAAATTGTGGCTCTCAGGTTTCTACTGCATTGAAATTTTTGGGCTTCATGATTAACAAAACTGGCAATAGATAACAGCATAAGAAACCTTGGTTGAATATATTTTGATTAAATGAGTTCATTTTCCTAACACAAATTTGGCCATGTTCAATACGGCATTATATGTAAATGTTTGGAAAAATTGCATTTTTCCTAGCAGGAGGCATGAGATTATTATAATCCGTAGCCTCCACCACAGTATTAATTAGCATGGCTCACTAACCAGGGACGTAATATTTGTAAATGAAACTCTAGAAGGGCATCAGTAAGGAACAGGATGTTGAGGCCAAATGGAAAACATGAACCAATAAAAAGGCTGAACTAGCTAGAAGTGCAAGCTCAGCCTTTGAAGTTAGTTCAAGTACTGCATGCTTTAATTTTGGTGTAATCTTATGATGGGGGTACAAACAAGAACTCAGAAACAGATTTTGTAACATTTGGCCCAATTGTAGATGAATCAGTTTGTTGATGGTTACCAACAATTGCACAGCCAGAGGAGCTGTGGTCTTTGTTAAATTAGATTGAATAATTGGCTTCAGTGGGAGTTTCGGGTGCAGAGCAAATGAAGTGTCACAGCCCTTGACTCTCATAAGATTCCTCAGCAAAGGCTAAGCTTTTGCATTCAGAACAACATGAATATGGATTCAGAAAAAGTAAGTCCCTCAAGAGTTTGTCTCCTTGCTCCCCTGCCCCAGTATGAGTCTCAAAATACATTCCTGGCAGATGGGTGTATTATCTCTGTTTTTAGAACCCCTCTGATGACAATAAGGATACCAAAAGCTCTCTGCGCAGTTTGTTTCCAATACTTAACAATTGTCCTGGAATACAATCTGTGTTTAGTACTACATTACCTTGGCAAGCCTTAAGTTTTGATTTTGGTTTGCTTTGGGGTTTTTTTAACCTAGTTTTGTGTGGAGCTGCAGGGACAAAGTCTTGCTTTCCCAGTGTTTCTGAAGGCCTACTACTGCTAGGTGATGAAGCACCTCTGGAGATCTGAATTAAGAGAACAAGTTTCAATACATACAGCAAATTTCAGGATCAGGCAGCCAGGAGTTAAGACGATCTTTGAACTGAAAGGTCATAACTGGAAGATGAACACAGTCATACACTTTCCATTTTTAGAGCAAACATTCCATTCATTAGCTTGAAAATAACAGATCATTTGTCGTAGTCTTTAGTGAACGGCCCAACACGTGCTGTTAATTACTTTCTCATTTGGGAGAAAAAACACAGAGAAATTCAATTTTTTTCTTGTACATAATTTCTAGAAGGAAAAGAACTCCTAAAAAGTGCATTATTTTCTCTTTCTAGCAGCCGTGCAAACCTCTGGAAAAAAACATAATCCTCAACAAAGGAAGTGTAATGGCTGCATCCTCTCAAATGCAAGTGGGCACAAATACAAACATTTCAATGAAACACAAAGACCTTTCTTTAAAAAAAAGTACACATAAGAAAATAGTTGGAATAGGAAAAAGATGATACACAACAAAATTAAGCCCTATGTGATTATGACAGTGAAACAGTTTACCAAACAAGGTAATTTTGTGCATATATGTATATAACGTATATATAGTCATATCTGCACAGAAACATACACAAATCCATGAAGTGCAAATTTTATAGGCATGTAAATGCCTGCACATACACACACACACTCTAGAGATGTGACAGACTCAATTCCCAAAGTACCTTTTTCAGGAGTGAGTGCTATTCAAACCAGTCGTGGTCTGGGGTTTACAAAACCAGTACTGATTAGTTGGGTCTTGCAGCTGGGATGAAATTAATATAGTTGCCTACAGGTGAAAACTGCTAAGAGTGCTGTAAGCTTGTTGATTACATTTACTGAGCCATAGGCACCATGGCTGATCGTAATGAATATTTGCAATGAAATATCTGTATTTACTGATTCTGACAGACTGGGGATATTGCATAAGCTATTGTGTGCCTATGCATTCCTTGAGTGTGATGCTGTGGTTTTTTCTTGTCTGCCTTGTCATTTGTTTCATTTAACTTTCTCATTAATGGCACAATTGCTCTGCTTTGTTCAAAAATCCTTTTCTGAGAAGTAAGTATTACTTTCTTTTTAAACTTCTTGCCAACACCAGATTTTCAAACGCATATGGTACAGAGGAATCATGTACAAGATTGGTTTAGAGGAAAAAAAATTTATCATTTTACTCTAAAATTAAAAGCACAAATCCACTTACTACATTTCAACTTTTCCTTTGACATGAAATGAAATCTTAACGTGAGAAATGCACACTCTGAACAAATACATAATTAACATGTGGAATAAGCAATGCTGTTGTCAACGCTTTCACATATGTTACCATGAAACTAAAATATTTCAGTTAGTAGAGAAATAGAGGGAAATCCAAGTAAATGCAGCCTGTGCTTGGCTCAATGAATCTTAAAAATAAGAGTATCTGTGCATTGACTACCCTTGCCATACTAGGACAACTTGGTGGGTCCTGCATCATTCCGGTCTGCTCCAGCACTCTGATTAATTATTACTTGGTGGAGCGGCCATTGTGCAAATGCTTTCTCAAATCACTGGTAGAAATCAGAATGTGTGAGTTCATTAGCAAGTAGGCAGAAAATGTAGACTTTGGTATTTTGTGTTAATCCAGTCTGCTGGACTGGCAGAACGTTATTTGAAGGCTAAGTAATAAGAGGGAAAATGAAAAACTACATAGTAATACCATGTGGCTTCTGATTTGGGAACTACAATTTAGCCTATTATACATGGACCTGTTCCAAAGTGCACATTCAAACAATCATGCATGAAGGACTTAGAAACACAGATGTGAATTATAACTCCCTGAAATCCTGTGTATGCTCCAGATCAGGCCATTAGAGGTAGGTTTGAACTGTGATCACAGATTCAGATCTAAAATTTTGTTCAAACATCTGGTCTCTTTTCAATCATTTTTACACACACGTAAGCTAAAGTAAATAGTTCTGACTAGAGCAATAGCACTGGGTGGGATTGAGGCTGGCTATTTCATAAGCATGCGAGTGGTACAGGTTAGAAAATGTCCCAGGTCTGTAATACTGCACAAGGCTAAAGGCACAGAGGGAGCAATGAGGAGACACCTGCCATCTTCCAGTACTCAGCAGGAAACTGAGCACCCTGTATATATGAAAATACCCAGTTTGTTGGTGCTTTTATCTGCAGACTTTATTAATGCAGGTTTCTCTTCATTTTAAGTCAATCTTATTTGCAAAGCAAGTCACACGGATTCTTCTCATGTAAAAGATATAGCAGGTGTGTCACAAACCAGTCTGGCCTTGGACACCCAGTACAGTATAGTAAGAGAACCAGTAAATAGAAATTGGGTCTGCTGAACCTGGTCTGTTGCTGTGTTTGCAAAGTACCTCTCTGCATTCTTTGGTCTCAGTGCCTGATGATTAAATACTAGATTTCCACACCTTGGAAGGGACAAATGAATCCACAACTTACTTATAGTTTTAAGACCATTCCCTGTTAACAGTACTTCAAGAAAGAGCACCTCAAAAGAAAACATGAGGAGTACAGAGGCAACGGCAAAACCAGCATTTTACAGACACAAATGAGAAAGCATTTTGCCCTGTTTTAAATGACAGCTACCACTGTCATAAAATGTGCACCTTAATAACATAATCCAGTGCTACATATTTTCAGGAATTCGTCTTAGTCTGATACTTTGTGCCATGCAGTAGCAGGACAGAAGTCAAAGCAAAATGTATAAAGCCCCTTTCTGAGTTGCATAGGCACGGCCTGTGTTGATACCAGCAGTATTTGCATGAGCAGCATCAGGACTGCACCCTCAAAGATTATAAAATGTTTTAATAAACATGCCAAGTCTGATGAGAGGAAAGTGAAATACACACTAAGCATAAACATTTAAAAATCCAAGTGATGGCTTAAAAAAATTACAAAATAGTCCCAAGATGTTGCATTACTTTGGAGTAAACAACAAAAGTAAGTAAGTCGTAATGAATGTGATTGGATTGTGTATTTTAAATGCCACTAAGGCATAAATTTACCTAGAATTGTTTCTAGGTTTGCAGGTTTCTGGAAAAAGAGTTGTTTTTATTGCCTGTAGTAGCAAACTCCACAGAGAACTGTTGCTCTGCTGTAGGCTTCTGAAACTCCCAAAATAAACAAGGAATAACAGTTATCTAAAAGGAGAGGTATTAGAATTGTCAAATAAAACTTTCCACCCCTTTAGAATTGCTGAGCTCACGTAGAGGCAGATCAGCAACCTGAGAGAGAATACTTCTCAAGAACAAGATAAAAAGGCAGTAGGAGTGCAAGCTTTCTGAAGTGAGTCTTCATTTGGAACAATAAGGTTTAGTTAATCTCTGTACCTGTTCAGTTCTCAGACTCTGTGCTGGAACTGGCAATAGTCATTACTTGCTCCCTCAGCATGAGACTAAAACCACAGTTCTGTTAAAGATGTATCACCAATAGCAGTTATGGAGTATTTACCATTGCATCAGATTAGATTCGGTAACCCAGAGATGAAAGGGTCCAAGTCTCTTAATATATTCCTTGTCCAGTTGCTCAAATTTCTTCAAAATTAACACATTAAATGGGCATAATGGTATGACCTGTGTCTCTAGAATTACTCATACATGTTATCCTCCTCAATGGCATACTAGAGACATGGGCTATAAGTGACTGTGCATGTGTGTGTGTATGCACACATACATACATGCATATATATTTTAGTTAACATGGAGACAGAACTGCAAACTGGATTGAGGGTTGTCATTGGTTTGCAGAACTTGGAGTGCATAGAGCCAGTTTGCAAAATTTTACTCTTTCATAGAAATACAGAAAGTACTTTTTTTCCCTTTTTTTTTTTTTAAGTTTGATAGATGTGTATGGTATTAATCATAGTAACTGTCTGGGACAGTAGATTTTGCATGAGGGCTGGTAAATTTTCATTAACAATTTGACAAGGCTGGAACGTATTCACAAAGACTTGGTTTTATCATCTGTGACAATATCTCAATAATATTTTTCATTTTAGAAGTAAACCAAGTATGATTCAAGTCAAAGCTACCAGCATAAGATAAGCACTGTCTACATATTATTTGTCTCAAAATGCCACAAAGGCAAGAATACAACAAAACTGAAACTGACTGCTGCGCTACAGAATTTGGTTGCGTGCACTGTTCTGACCACAGCAGTAGAAGGTGGCCTTTCACATGTTTTTTAGACTGATATACATCACTGCATTTATGGCATTTCATGATTCTTTGCCTTTCACATTAATGAGTGGTAGGCCACACAGTACCACATGTGCTCTGCTCACTACAAGATGCTACATTCCACCCTCTTCATATATACTGTGCATTAAAGTTTACTGCTTCTGTTAAATTTGGGGAAAACTTGAAAAATGGGGACAAGAATTTTATGTTTTACTCCCTTGTGGCTTCCACCCAAGACATCTTTTTCAGGTTATATCACACAAGCAAACAATCCAAACACTGAAGGAATGGAGATTAAGCATGAAGCAAACTCTGCAGATTGTGGGGAAAGTAGGAACTGAACCAGTTATCTCCATTGCTCCTTCTGCAAGGATGTATGAGCAGAGCAACTATATCCACAAAAGAGAATGTCTTTCTTCCCTGCCAGTCTCTTTGAAGTGACTCCTGATGGAAATCCCATACAACTCTTGGTCATAGTGTCAAGAGTCAAAAATAAAAAGACAATTAGTCAGCTGCCACTTCATACAAGGAAAGCACTCATGAATGGTCCTTAGCAGTATGGTCTAACAGCTCCAAGTTAAGAAAATTTATTTCTGACAACCGAGACAGGGCTGCATGGCTCATTCTCATTGCCGAAGAGGTTGAGAGAGATAATGGAAGACAATCCCATAACACAGGAGTAGTCCTCAGGGACTCAGCAAGCTGAAGCTCACTGAAGTGCCTTTTCTCTTACATGCGTTACACATATGTAGAGATGAATGGAGCCCACAACTTTGTGGCTAGGGACTGGTGTTTAAAGTGGTCTGGAAAATGTGGAGAGGTCTATCGTCATCCTGTCCCCTGCCTAGCAGTGAATTCTGCCCCTGTCCCCTCTTAACTTCCCAATTAATCCTTTGGCCCTAGTCCCAACATAAACTCTAATCCACTTCTTTCTTGAACTCTTAAAATTGTGAAAAGAAGCACGAAAGTAGAGAGTGCTGTGCTAAGTGCTCCTGCAACCTTCTGGTAAGCAATGCCTTGGGACTAATGACATTTTAAAAAAGTTCTCAATCACATTCATCCCCTGATGCATTTTACACCTTTCAGGTAGATCAAAATCAGAAATGAAGCAGAAGATGTACTTTGGACTAGAAATCAGACAGGATTGGGAATAAACCACAACAGCATTTGATTTTATGATAGCTCAGGCAGCTCTTGAGTTATCTTTGATGAACAGAAGTTGTGAGAATAGCAGTACTGAGATCATAGTGTGCCAAGACACATAGCTTCAGGGTTGTCAGTTCAGTGCAGTGTTTCACTTATTCATTAGATCACACACTGAAGAACTGGTTTTGATTATAAGATCTTTAGGCCCAAGACTGCTTAGTTGTTTGTACCATGCATACTTCAGTGGAACCTTACTTTAATTTCAGCCTCAAGGTGTAGCATTAAACAAATGAATAACGCAAGAGTCAGCATCACAATCATGCTGATATGGAACACACTGGAAGATGTTTATTTTCTACCCCTGACTAATGTCACATGATTCTTAATAATATTCCAGGTCATCATCTTTGTTTCGGAAATGTCAGGACAAACCTTCCATGCACATTAATTTTGTGTCTCCTGACCACCTTCATTGAATGTCTCTGCATTCCCTTCCTTCAGAGAGATTTTAATTTGCCTGCAAAAGAGAAAGGAATGTCATTGCTGTGTTGAAGCCAATTGAAGTCATCAGAACAGTCCTTCAACAGATGCATCAAAAAGAGAGAAAGAAAGTGTGGTTGTGTTGACCTTCACTAGCAGCCAGTCTCCCACCCAGCTGCTCACCCCCTTACTTCCCCCACTCCCCTCAGCAGGACAAGGAGAGAAAAGAGGAAAACCTTGAAATAGAAAGCTTGTGGATCAAGATGAAGGCTGCTCACCAATTACTGTCACAGGCAAAACAGACCTGAATTGGGGAAATTAATATATTGTCAATAAGAATAAATCCTTACTGATTCAGGTAGTGGGAAACAAAAATAAGAAAAAGAAAAAGCAAACATTTACACACTTTGAGAAAACACTTTTCCTGCCTTTCCCAGGTTCAAGTTCACCTCTTCTCCTCTCCTTGTTATCACCATAAGTTGCACTCATTTCCTTCGGTGAGGCACTGGAAGCCCCTTCTTCCTGCTCATTCTTTTCCTCTACTGCAGCATGGGTCCTCCCAGGGCTGCAGGAAATATCTGCTTCACCGTAGAGCACCTCCTCCGCTTTCTCTGGCCTTGGTGTTTCCTATGTTGTTTTTCACTCTTTTCATTCCTTTCTCCTCTCTGTCTTTCTTTCCTTTCTTAAACACATTTCTCCAAGGTGCCACTGTGGGGGTCAGCTGTGTCCTGTGATGGGTCCATTGGAGCTGATTGGAATAAGCTGTGTCTGGCATGAAGCAGCCCCTGACTTTTCCTCACAGAGGCTGCGCCTACAGCCCCCCTGCTGCCTGCACCTTGCCATTTATACCCAATACACAAGGTCTGGACACCTTTATAACAAAGTGGAGAGAAGCTGTTCCATCAAGAGCAGCAGTAGTCGTCTGTAGATATCTCACCCTATCAGCAAAGAGATCAGATGATTCCAGAGCACAGGTGAGGACAACACCAGGGGGTAATGATGGAGGAAGAGGAAACCACTCGTGGGAACACAACTATTGGGAGGGACTGGGCAGGGCTGACAAATCTCCAGTGGTATTGCAGAGCAAGCTGCAACTGAAGCTGTTGGGAGAGACCTTTCAAACAGCTCAAGATCACTACTTTATCACTGTGTTAGCCCATAGCACAGCCTGATGGCTGTCAGGAATGCAACTTCAGGTTTTGAATACAGGGTGAGCCAGGGACTGTTGGGTTGTCCTGCAGCAAGAGCTGGAGCTGCCCTGGAGGCCCTTGTTGAGCACTGGGCACAGCTGGAAGCTTCTCAGCTACAGAGCCCCTGCACAAGGACTCACCACAGTGATGTAGTCATGTGTGAAGCAGAACTGCAGTACAAAAGGCATAAATGTATGAAATACAGTAACACCTGCAGGGGTGCATAAGACCCAAGGTGAGTGGATGACTTTAACTAGAGGAGGTAATAGGAGGACAATAAGAGAACATGAGAAAAACCAAGGAATGCTGCAGTTATCTCTAAAGCCGCATGTAGAAAATGCTGCCATGGGAAGAGTGTGTTCAGACACTGAGAAGTTCAAGAGGACTAGCAAGGGCAGACACAAACTTCCCTAAAATAGCAGTGCTGAAGTACAGAATTAGAAGAGGAAAGAGGAGCAGAGGAGGAAGGGCATCAATAGTCCAAGTTCTGTTAATTTTTTCAAGTCCATCTAATTTCAGCATAGGCTTAAGAAAACAAACCAAACCAAAACCTCCAGGGGATACTTCCATCTAGGAATTCAAGCTTTCAAGCAAAATCTGGTTTTCTGTCTTTATCAGACCTCTTTGCTGTCCCACTTCTTTCTTCCATTCTAATATTTAATTGGCTTTGGCAGAGATGATCTATTACTAGTTCTGTGTCAAGCCTTTGCCAGTAACTCCATGGGGTCTGAGCTTCCTCCAGTTATCTCACACTCCTATTCAAAATACTTTAACTGGAAAGCTTACTTAACAGCATTTCAGAGACTACCATTTTGCAACAAAGTCCATCTGGTCAACATTAAGTCTGCTAACCATGACTGGAGTGAAGAATAATCTTGCCTTCATGTTGAGGCTGTACAGCTTCAGTTAAACGTGATTTGGAGTGGGATAACTTACTACTAATAAGCATCAGCACTGACAGCAGGAAAACTAGCTTTTAAGAACTCAGTTTTCAAAGCTCACTTGTTGGCATCTGGTATTCACTTTCTGCTTCTTGGGAAGATTTGAGTGTTTCTCCAACATCACACTAATCTTTGGAGAAATGGTGGATTTTTCAGAGTTTCCAGGCTTGGGGAAGGACATAGATGAGGTATTTGCATATGAAAATTAAAATGATGGGAAACTGAAGGGGTTTAATATTACATAGTACTATTGCTAGCCATACTGCTAAATTGAGCTATTTAATGAACAAACAGGCCATCAAATCCTTTGGGAAGACCTAAGAAGATATTCACAGCTGAAACAAGGATGAAGCAATGCTTCTTATATCTCCCAAAAGCACACTGACAAACTGGTGAGAAAAAAGTTGCATCTCTCTGGTTGTATGTAAGTTGATGAAGTATGAGAAGCCAGGGAGATGAAATGTGTATGTGAACCAAATAGGATTGCCATGTCACTCTGCAGAATGAAGAAATGTCCATATTCCCCTCTGCAGTAAAGACAATGCTGATACCCTACAACTTTCACTTTCACTTTTTTAGATAACCTACAAACTCACAAGTATGGTGCAGACAGCAATTCCCCTGCAGACAGCGTAAGAGAGGCAGAGGTTTGTACACACAAGTCCAAAGGAGAACAAAATGCTTACACTGTGAGAATTTCACCTAAGCTACAAGCTTGTTCTCCTAAACTGCAGAGCTTGGTTAACAACCTGTAAGGACAGACGATGAAGCTTTCTCCAGATCTTCTTGCATTTTAAGAAGTACTCTCTCCTGCTCCAAGGCTTCTATGTACTTGGAATAGGACCAGGAAGCCTGAAAGAACCATGAAAAGCGATCAGCCTCCATATCATATAATTTGCAATTCCTGGTCAATTTCAACAGTAAGACAAAAATCTTGTTTGTGTTATATCCCTGATATTGAATAATTACAGTTATTAAGAAGAGAAGTTTTGTCTCAACAATATTGGAATCCTGGGAAAAAAAAGAAAAATATGTTGCTGCAAATAAGTGAATCTCGGAACACCATTAAAGGTAATTTAAGCAAGTTTGACAGATATGATGTTTATATTCATTTACTCTCCATGACAGCACTGGAACAGGTTGTCCAGGGGGGTTGTGGAGTCCCCTACATTGGAGATATTCAAGACCCACCTGGACAAGTTCCTGTGTGATATAATTTAGGTTACCCTGCTCTTGCAGGGGGGTTGGACTAGATGATCTTTCGAGGTCCCTTCCAACCCTTAGGATTCTGTGATTCTGTGATCCCTGATCTGACTGCTATTCTTTCTCCTTTTTTCTTCAAAACCTTAATAGAGCAGACCTTTCCCCTCCCAAAATACCAGTCTTTTGTGCTATTGAGGACTTAATCTCCCTGCCACATCCTTCCTGTGTGCCATTCCTCAAATCATCAAAGGTCTCATTAATGTCACAGTTATTTCTCCCTGCCTTCTCCAGCAAAATGCTTCTACTGCTAGAGGCAGATCAAATGGAGATCTCATCCTTCCCTTTTCTAAGGAACAATCGCTCTTTACATTGCAACAACCACAGTGCAGGTTCCATGTAAATTTAAGGTCATTCTCTCAAATCAGTACGGGAACTGTACTTTGGCCTCTTCTTGAGGGCTTAGACATATGATACTGATATACTGGCTCACTCAACTCACTTTTTTTTTTTTTAAAAAAAAAAAAGAGTATGAGCAAAAGTAAAAAAGTCTGTTTAAGGGATAACAGTGTGAGCTTAACTATGAAGTTTGCAAGGTGGTTTCAGGTTTTGGGGGTATTTCAGGCTGTCTAATTCTATGTTCTGCTCATCACTAACATAATGCCATGGGCAGAGCTCTGTGGAATATAGGGAGTGACCAAAGTGCAATTTACTCCTGCACCACATCATAGCTGTGATTATGTGGTTGCACAGATTCCCCATTATGGCAGTATCAACTCAACTATAAATGATCCATTGATCTGCCCAAGGTGGCATGTCTGTTCTTCCTGTTTCTCCAATAAAGTGACTGTTACCTTTTCACTACAGATTTGATATATCATGAGAGTTGCTCTGGAATACTAAAAACCTGGTTTCTGACAGGTTTTCTATTCAAATATCTAGATTTCCTAAATGAGTTCAGCTTCTGTTTTTAACATATGAGTAGAACAGGACTCAAGCCTAAACCAAATTCTTTCAGGACACGAAATTCACAAGTAATATAAAGCTTCTTATTCCAGAATTGAACGTAATTGTCTTCAATTTATCTTTAAATTAAAATTATATTTAAATGTACACACATAAAGAGTTTAATATGTTGCTGGATACTAATACTCCTCAGAACCTAAATCTTAAAAAAAAAAAAAAAAAAAAAAAAAAAAAAAAAACTATAAGGAAAAAAAAAAAAA
>NDXB01013292.1:178716-192205 GCA_002631895.1 Agapornis roseicollis | reverse complement strand
GTTGTGAGGTTTTTTTTCTTTTTTTCTTTTTTTTTTTTTTTTTTTTTTTTTTTTCCAGTTCAGTTTGGGCAGGATTTTTTGGAAGACGTGATGGGAGAGGAAATGACTGACAATGATTTAGACCATATGACTACATACTATAAAGTATGGAAACAGCTATTGTTATTGATTATGGCAACAGGCTACTTTTCTAGAGAACAGTTTGAGTTTTCTCCAAACAAACAACAAAGAAAAAGACACAGAAAAACCACATAGCTTAAAGTTGTAAAATGCTTCTGACAGGGATCTCACCAACAAAATGAGCTTTGAAATGTGTTGCCATGATCACCAACAGAAGCTGGGGAGTTTGCTCTCTGTGGAATAAAGCTACCAATAGTAAAACAAAATTTAAAGCCATCGAGACATTTCAAAGTCATCATGACATGCTGCAAAGCACAGAGTGGTAGGCAGTCAGGAAAGGGTGGAGAAAGAAAGATCACTTATTCAGAGACAGCTTGTTTGAAATGAGTTCAGGCTGGCCTGCCTTCCTGAACAAACAGTTCTTGTGTTGTCACTGAGAAGCAAGCCAAACAACCCACTTTTGTTATCAGACGGATGAATGATAACTATCTTCTAACAATGGTATAAAATCCTTGAAGTCCTGAAGGGATGGAGTGCTGTTCAATGGTCAACATAGGACAAAGGCATTTTTAGTTCTTGCAGACAGCCCTGGAAAACTAACCTGACTCTAACCTGAAAGTCTTTCTGCAGTTTCTCATAAAAACAGGGGTTATACTTTGCGTCCTGCCACAGAAGCTGCCAGGGGTGGCAGCCTACCCTAACGAGAGGGTGAGTGGTGGCTGTCCAAAAGGTCCTTTGGTTAAAGTGAAGTCAGCTCAAATTAGACAGTAAGGTGGGATCTTCTCACCTCTCTTCCAATTCTCCAGTCATGTTCTGCCCCCTGTGACCAGGATTTAGGCAACTTTTTTGGAAAACGTATTTCTGGGGCATGTGCATGAAGGGAAGAACAAAATATTGCTCCCATCCCTATACTAATACATGAACACTGCTTATTTTATGGGTAAAGCTTGAAGCAGAACAGGGAAAATAACCATCTTCCTGACACAGACAAAGGGAAAATTCAGCTAACAGAGCCCACATGCACTTTGGATCCCTTTTGAGCTGATGGTTCGCATGAATAATTGGTGACCGGGTCTCCAGCTTGATTTCAACAGACAATAAAAGTTCAACTGAATAAATGTACACAACTTGTGTGTTGGCAATCACAAAGAGTTCACTGGCAAACATCTGATGAAATGTATTATTACAAAGGTTTAAGATGTTTAAAACTGATATTATCTCAGTACTATAAGATTAAAATACAATTCTGAATGAAACAGATACTGTGAGATACGATTAAACCTGCCCACTCCACTGCATACTTCACATTCCCTTTTGTGCCTGCACGTAATCCACTCGCAATAATAAATAAACTACCAGATGCTGGAATGAACAGCTTGTCCCAATAAGTCCATTGCATGCAAAATACAGATAAATGTGAATTAAAGGTACAATATCAGTTTGAGGAGGGTTAGTGTTCCAAAGTCCAGGACAAGAGACATGTTTTTTTCAAGTATGACCTCCCCAGCCAGGAAGGGAGAGAAATTTACCATGAACACGCAGCAGGGAGCTAAATTCACCAGTGATGTTAGTAATCAGTCCACTGCAGCCAATACAATCATGCCTGCTTTCAACAGCATTACATTTGAGCCACACACTGTCAGCAGGGAAATTGTGAAGGATGTGCAAGGTCCAAATGAAAAAGACAGTGAAACTGCCGATACAAGAGACAGGAAACTTCACTTACCTTCCACAGCCTAGTTGTCTTCTGTTTTTGTCGCAAAAGATCTTCAGTTATGTCCCTTATCTACAATTGAACAGAAGATTATAATTGCTTTTTTAACTCTTCTTGTTTCATGTTCAGCCCAGTAACTATTATAGTTGATGCATCTTCATATGGATGCTTATATCTGAATCATGTTGTGGACCAACACTGAATGCCATCCCTCATTCAGCTATAAATGTGCACACGCTCATCAGGACAGGGGAGTTAAAGACAACAGGCAATAGTAGTCAGACTGCACTCTTCCACTGGTTTACCTTATCCATAATTCTCTGAGGGATCAATTATGTTAGGAAGAAATTTGGGACTTTTTTTTTTTTTTTTTTTTTTTTGGTATGAAATTGTTTTGGTTCCTTTGGACAGCTGTATCAGAAACACAGACATGACTCCACAGCTTCTTTGTAGGAAAAATACACCTCAAATCAAGGGCAGATTTTCTGAGTAAGGACATGCCCACAGTGTTTGGTCACTGTGAAATATGAAGCCAATTGGAGAATGCCATCTGGTTTCATTCTTCTGAAATACTTTCTTCAAAGGACCTTTTCATCCTCTGAATTTGCAATAAGAAAGAGAAAAGAGAAGTCAGACATCAATGGAGTAGAAAGACTAAAAGCTCATTAGAAGTATGTATTTCCTATAAATTGTTGAATACAGCATCTTCCAAACTGTGTGGGCTATTCTCCCTGCCAGCACAGTGCAACAGGTGCAAAGAACATGCATGAGCTAACTTCCAGACCTGGAAGCAGCTTAGCCTTAGTGCACGGTCTTGTGCTGGTGCTTGGAAAGGAGGCAGAGGTCAGCTGAAAAGGGCAGAGGGTTAGGAAATTTCACTCTAATTAACATATTCTTTATTAAAATCACTATTTGTCTTATCAGAACCTATACTTCTCAGATTGCTTAGTGCTTAGTGAATCAATGAAAAGGATACAGTTCATATGCACTTCCAACAACACTTCTGATAACCTTCTTGATATTAAAAAGAGGATAGAAAACAAGTTTTATGAATCACCACAGTGTGCATATGTGTCTGCTTGCTGGAACTGTCAAGTTTTCTTCTGATGTGACATTTGCATTTCAGAGCTGTTGTGGAAGTGCAAAAAGCCAAGTCATTTTGTATCTGTCACCATCAGGATGATCTCCCTAAAAAGATTCCAGCCACACAGGCACACTCATAATGGGCAGATGTTAGCTCTGCCCATTCCCCAGTCCTTCTAATGAGCCAGCAGGTGTGAAAGGCTCCTCATTCCCAGTTTTCTAGCAACTTCCTGAAGTAACCAATTGGAACAAGGCTTGTAGCAGTTAAAATCCCCACTCAGCAGATTTCACAAGCCCTGAAATAATTTCTACACCACAGCTCCAGATGAGAGAATACAGGCAGCAGAAAAGAGAGAGGGAGAGAGAGAATACAGCATGGAAAGCCCACTCATTTGCTTGTGTTCTTGTCCCCTTGGGCAAATCTTTTATACAAAACAGAATTTCTTCTGTATGCAAGGGTATGGCTAGGGCAAAATGTCATATAGACAGTGAAGCACTATGGCAAATATTGGATTACACTTCTGGCAGCCTGGCTGGCAGCAAAACTAACACCAGGTTCTTCACATTTAGGATAGAACAATAATACTGTCAGCTAGACTAAGCCTTCAGAGGAACTACCTTCACAATTACCAGGCTAAATGCTTCAACCTGTACATGCTACAGTGTCTCTTTAACCATTAACTGAATGTGAGTTGTGAGCTGCTTTTCCTCTGAACCATTTTATCTCAATAGTGAATTATAAGCCAAACAACAAGAAATGTCTGGATGTGTTGCTGTTCTTAAAAAATTACCTTTGCTTGTCCCTCCACCCAATGGTGTTCATCTGCCAGGAACAATGGCAGCCATTGTTCTTCTAATCTCTTTTGGACACATTGCTGAATTTCTAACAGAACCGTTGCCGAAAGTTGATCCTGAAGGATTTGTCCCCATCCTCCACCTGAATGAATTATCTGAGCAACCCAAATACAATAACACATGACATAAACTTCTGTGTATACCAAAAATCCTTTATCTTTCTACATCCTTGATTTAGCAAAGCATGAGCTTAACTGTAAGCAAAGCATTTAATGCATGTTTACCCAAGGCTCACGTGTACTTTTCATAAAAGGGAACAGATTATATTTATCCCTATCTATAATAGAATGCAGACTCCAGTAAATACTACCCCAGCTTGACCAAGTAAATTTCTGAAGTATCAAGACATGTAAGAGTACCACAGCTCAGACTTGCTGTCTGTAGCTTTACTGAAGTGCTAAAATAGGAGCCTGCAACAACTCACTCTATCTGACAGCCATTTTTACACTTTTTCTGAGCTTTGAGCATGCGTTGGCTGCAGCCTCAGATCAGGGTTTAAGAGAGATGTTCTGTAAGGAGAGTGGGAGAAAAACCTGACCAGGAAGGAAGGGACTGCCACAACCAGAACCAGATTTCTGGCCAAAAATATGGGTAAAATTTTAGGAGATAGCCAGAGGAAAATCTGGTGCAAAGCTGCTTATGGACTTTTATCTCAGGCAAATTCAGGGTAATTTTTTTCTATAAACAGTTTTGTAACTGGTACCTGTTCTTGTTGTTCTCTGGTAGCTGGACTGTTGGGTCCAAAGAAGTATTGTTTGTTGAAGTACTTGTTTTTAATGTCTTTAGATTTTTCCTCCCTATTTTCTTTATCCTTGTGGAGCATCTCTCTGAACTGTTCAATATCTAGCCAGCACATGAGATCCATGCTACAAACAAATTTAAACAGGATGTCTTTTCAATAGTGAGTTAATTTCATCAACATTCTGGAGAGTTATTGCTATAACCACAAGCCACCAAAATGTTCAAGTCCTAAATACCAGGTCAGATTGGACTGAAATTTTATGTCATTTTTAATTGCTACTACCATCTGGTGAGACCATGCCACTTGTTGAACAGGCAGATCAAACACATCTTTGGGATCTCATTTAGGGTCCCTTGTGGGGTACCCTGAAAGAAGTAACCTCCACAGTGTATTGCTGCTAATTCCAGCAGGGACTGTGAACCAGAGTCATAGTGCAGAGCTCACAGAGAGAATGAAAAATGAAACAGATGAGAATTTGAAGCAGTATTGAGACTGTGAGCCACCAAGAGATGAATTGACACCTCCTGTTCTGCCTCCTTGTCACATTGCCTGAGAAAGGAGCAGGGATGACATCTGGAAACTTCAGCCCCAGAAATCATCCCGTTTCTACCCTGTGTGAAGTGCTAGAGCTTATGTCAGTTCGCAGTCAATCAAACAAAAACAATTTATGGTAAGTTTTGTTTCTATGGCTTTCTGTAGGCTGCCTGTCCATAAATCACTGGTTCTACTACTTATTTCAATATTCATAGTAAATGATAATTAATCACCATATGCAATTCTTAAATCTATATATTGTTCATATTGATTGTGTGTACACTATTAATTTAAGTTTGTTTTAATGGAATATATATTGGTTTTGTTCTTTAAAATAGAGGACAGAATAAGTGACATACCTACAATTTCAGTTTAATTTATAGACTGTTTTCTGATAGTATGTCATTAGCTGAAGTTTTGCAAGCACTTTAATGAGGACATTCACTATATTTGCAGCAGGAAATATGAAACATTAAATTAAGACAAATCTGTTTCACTTTTTCATTCAGTTAATAACTGTTTTTTTGAAAGCATTAATCTATAAATAAATTTTTTGAAAGCATCTGATTTAAGAACAGATTTCCACTTTCAAAAGTATTTTGAGACCTAAGTTCTATTGAGACTGAAATTCTTTCATTCACTAGCTCATCACAATGTAAGTTCACCCAAATGCAAGCAATCCAAGTCACTGTGGTTTATGGAGTTACTCCTTGGCATCTGCCAATGACAAATAAATATGTCTATCTTATTTAAAAAGCAAAATATCTAATTGGAAAGTGTATTAGGTTAAATTGTTTACAGTGGTGGCTTGTCCTACCATACTCTACTTTTTCCCTTCAACAGATCAGGAGCATGTGAATAGTCAGTCTGGCAAGACTAATAAGTGGTAAATCACTAACCCAAAGTAATGGGTAAAGTAACTGGTTTGCAATTGTGTGAATATGTCCTATATATTTAACAAAATATTAAGTGATGAAACTCTTCTAGTCTCAAACAAGAATTTGTGCTGAGGTACTCAGCCTGTCCTTCCTGAAACTTGGATCACTTGTAATTAGGCAATAACAAAATTATAAATTTTTATTAAGAAGCAAATGACATGTTTGTTGGATTTTGCTGAAATTTTCTAGACTGCATTAATTCTAGGATTACTTCAAGCTTATAGTACCATTAAGTATCTTAACTGTAGCATGCCAGTTGGACTTCTAGAGTTACTAGGTCTGGACTCAGCTCTGAAACAGTTTTGTGAGACCTTTTCAAATTTTTAATTCATTATAAATTTTTACAAAGTAAAATTTCTCCATAAATTAAATATTTCCCTGCTTGGGTCTTGTCTGTGATTAACAGGGAGGCAGGAAGTCCCAAGGGTAATTCAGTGTACCTGTCTAAGACCTGATCTTAGCCAGTGACCTATTATCTGGCGATTTCTGCCATTTACCCAGTTAGAGGCAAACTCTAGACCAGTGGTCTCCAAAGCAGGGTGTGCAAAGAGATGATTCATTGGGGAACAGTAAGAAAATAATAGAACCTCAGTAGCACACATATATAATTTATAAAAAAATAAATATACATATATAGAGTGTGCATGCTCAAATATTTTTCACTGATAGGGTGCACAATCAAAAATGTTTGGAGACCACTGGTCTAGATAACTAACTCAGAAGTAACTTGTATATAGGGACCTGCAGAAGTGATGACACTGAATTTTGGGCAGAGGAGTTGTGCTAGATGTCTGTCTCTGGACACTTGTGGAAGAGCTGACCAATATCTGGTCTAAAATGATAGCAGTGCTTGACTAGAAACAAGGGGCAGTATGCAAAGCATCAGCTTATGGGAACTCAGGATAAAGGAAGGAAGTGACAGTTTCAGAACTTGCTAGCAGTTACTTAAAAAGTATATTTACCTTTTCCTAAAACAGGATAGAGATTAGTGTGGGGCTGGGGAGAGGGAGGGAGGGGAAGGGGGGTGGCAAAGTCACATTTACTTCTGCTAGAACTGGAACTTCTGTTTAGATGCTCACTTTTAAACAAATGGGCTCACTTTTTTTAAAACACTGCATAAACTGTATCTACTACAAGCCAGTCCTTAATTCTGTTTAGATCAGTGCAAACACAAAACTGCAGTTGTTGTCACGCTGTAAGAATAATGTGTCTGTCTTCTATTTGTACATTTTTATAATAACCAGCTTTAATCTTTAAAATGTACTCAATTGAATCTGTACTAAAAAAGAGAAAATTTTATTCACTGTAGGCTAATTGTTCTACTCAGGGCTTTGCCACTAATCAAAGCAGAAACTGAAAGCAGAACTATAATACAAACATATTATGTAGGGAGAATTTTTACCCCAAAATATTAAGGCTACTCAGTTGTCTGAACAATGTGCATGTGTATTTCATAAATATACAAACACATTTTTTAAAAAGACTAAAATCTGTGAACATTTAGATAGCCAAGATCCCCAGCAAAGATTTCTTCTGAACTTAGAAATGGGAAAAATAATAATAACAAAGAAACATACCCAGCAGAACGCTCATTAAGAAAAGCCCAGAAGTGTTCTAACTTCTCTTTGTCATGGATGAGGTCAGACAGATTAGGATCTGTCAATTCTTTCAGAACTTGACGCACGTGCTCATCTTCTTTGAGAGCATCAGAGCAAGATGGCAGACCAGTGTCAGCAACAGTACTCTGAGGGAAGAAATTCTTTCACTTGCATAACTGCTTTTTTCATCTCTATGTTTTGTTCAGTCTGATAATCCTTGCATTAGATAACGTCTATCTCTGTAGAACAGCTTTTGATTGCTGAGAAAATAAATTAAAGCTCCAGCTCTTAATCAGCTTTAGTTTTATGTTTGCTTTAAACATACCAGGTTCCATAATCAAACTAATATATACCTGTCATTTACTT
The DNA here is from genome assembly GCA_002631895.1 of Agapornis roseicollis. Taxonomy (NCBI): domain Eukaryota; kingdom Metazoa; phylum Chordata; class Aves; order Psittaciformes; family Psittacidae; genus Agapornis; species Agapornis roseicollis. The sequence goes on along the minus strand of NDXB01013292.1, from coordinate 184,255 downwards.
GAAATGTAGGTATTTACTCAAGATTAAGGGCCCAAAATACATTCCACAGACTTTAGTGGAAACTCCGTTATTGCCTCCAATCATACAGTGGTCTGATGCTGACGTTACTGGCAGAAGACCTATTTTTGTAATTAACACAATAGCTGTCAATCATTCCCCAGAACTAGTGGTAGAAGTCAGACTACTAGCTTCTCCAGACTGGCATGTAGTCAGTCTTTCATTGCTGATACTCAACCCTTTCTGATAGAAAAATGAGTCTGTTTTTGTTAGTAGGTACTTGTCTTACCTCATCCTTCTTGGAACCACTCTCTTGATGCAAAGCCTGGAGCTTTCTAAAGTACACGGAGTCCAGCTGTCGAGTTTCCTCCACCAGCTCCACCTAATAAAAATAATATCTTATGTCATCCCTACAGTACACGTTATAGAAAGATGGAGAGAACTGAACAGGCACCTTGCCAGTGACAGGGGATAGAAAAGGATACATTTGGCAGTAATGAGGCTGATGTTTATAAGATACTAGACATTACATCTTTATGAGAAACAATTCAATTAAAAGCTCTAGTAGAACAAAATCTTCGCATCTGTGTAAGATAACGTGGATTTCCACAGAACACCGCAAAATAACTGTATCTTTTAAAAAATAGTTTTGTATTAAAAACATTGCTAAATTATATTGTGCATGTTGTGCATATACTCTGTTGTGTATATTGTATAAAATGCACCCGATTGCTTATACCAGCAAATTATGTATCAAACTGTCACTGAGAATCAGAAAAACAGATTTTGAAACTGTGACTGTCACTGGGAAATGTCAAAAAAGATAGAGCAGCACAGATTTCCAGAAATGGAAATTTAAAATAAGAATGCTAAAATATGTAAATAACAAAGGTGAACGCTTTCAGACTTTCTTGGTACCTTTTTAATTTTATACCAGGTAATGCTTTAAAATAATAAGTTGCCCATGGTTAGAACTCATAAAGTACTGGTGTTCCTTAATTTAATTAGAAGCTTCATGTATATAACTAGAGTAGTTCTTGGTAACATGAAAACAATCAGTAACTGCATAAGGAATAGTTTGATGAACCTCTCAGCTGACTAAACAGTTCAAATGCAGGTTTTAGCAAAATTAAGCCAATGTGTTATACTGATTAGCACACCCACTACAAATATTAGAAAGCTATGGTCTTATTATACATGCATTTATGAGCAAGAGAGAGATGGCCGATTTTAAATTAATATTCATTATGCTTTTGTCTACATGTGAACACCCACTAATCACTGTGTTATCTGAATGCCTTCAGGCTTGAAATAATTCTATTCCACTGTTATAAAGTGCTTTTGTGTATTCTTTCCTTTAAAAGAAAATGTAGTTTAAAAGTAAATAGGAAAATAATCCAGAACATTTTTTATATAATTTAAACAGAAAGCAGATAGAGGCAGGGTGAGAGTCAACAATAAAAAGGAACTCTCCTGCTTTCATGTTCATTTAAAGATAAAAATGTAGATACATATTGACTATGTCCCAAATAAACAGTTTTGGACTCACCTAATTCTTGTTAAAATATCTTGTTTCATAATGGGCCAAATACATCCTCCTGAATGGTAGAACAAAGGGGAAGAGTAGAGACAGGGACTGAACAAATATAAAGCAGACCTTGTCTTTGTGCTGAGGAGTGTGTGCCTAAGCATCAGCCTGTGCTTAGTACAAAGAGACTCTAGTGCCTCCTAGAACAGGTAGTGTTATATCTGTGTACTATAACTCTTCACAAACAAATGTATTGTGCACTCAAAAGTGTTTAGCTTTGTTTTTTCATGCTCTGTTTAAGATGTTTGTGTTATTAGGGCACTGAGAAGTCTGCACATAACTACACTTGCAAAGCAAAGCATAATCTAAACTGAAAGGGCAATAGACTATCCCTCAGTTAATTCAAGGAGGTATAAACTGACAAACACATTGATTTAAAGCAAAAGTTTATATTTTCAATTCTTACTTTGGAGGAATTCTTCGATCACTAGAAGCAGTGAAAACACTGTATGTATTTGGAGAGTGCTCAATAGCAGAGTACTTTTTGTATAAAAATGATGTGTAATAATACTTGACTGAGTCCATGACCTGACTCAGTGAGGACTGGCATCAACTACTAGACTACTCGTTTTGATAATACACATGGAAAATATACATTTATAACACATTAAAACTAGTCTGATAGAAAGTAACCAAAAAACTTCAAATTAATAAAATCATAGATCAATTACCTGGTTTTCTGCAGTTCATCAAGAATTATAGCTGAAATAGCTTAGAAAAAATAATTTACGTGAAAGCTGAGAAAAGATACTGAAAAGTAAAGAGAATATTTCGCAGATGTATTTGTATATTTCATTTTGATGAGGTTTTTTCAAAGTTCAAATTTTCAACATTTCTGAAGGAGATTAAGTTATCACAGGATAAGAGGGAAAGCCCCTTTGTGGATTAATTATAAGATATAAAGTGCAAAATAAAGAAATAAATAACTTTCATTATGGGGTGGGGTTCCTGTTAAGAGTCTCACAGGGATCTGCTCTGAGGTCGTATTCTTTAAACATTCAGAAATTATCTGGGAAAGGAAGTGAGTGAGGAGACAGCAAAGTTTGCAAAATGATTCCACAGGGCAAAAAAATTATATTGACTTTGAAGAGCTGCAGGATTTCAGGACACTTCAGTGTCTGCATGATAAAAGGGCAGCTGAATTCAAGGACAACAAAAATTAAGTCATTCTAATAAGATCCAATTTGGGCTTTCAATTAGTTGTTCTTACTCTGTTAAGAGATGTTGGAATCATTGCAGATGGCTGTTAGGCTATGTATTGCACATACACTCAAAGTTCACCAGAAGTCAAAAGGCAGCTAGAATCAAGGAACAATTAGGAATGGAGCAAAGATCAAAACAGAAAATATGATTCTGCCACTGAATAATCCTTAGTGCATTCAGATCTGGAGTACTGCTTGCATCTCATCACAAATATACGAATTAACAGATGGGGGTGATAATGTAATGCCTTCTGTGAGAGGAGAGGCCAAATAGTCTAGGGTTCCTGAGTTTCAAAGAGGTGTAACTGAAGTGGGATAAAACAAAGACATGTAAAAGCATAACAACATTAAGAATATAAGATAACAATTGTTCACTGTTCCTCATAAAATACCAAACTAGGGCATCAGGTGAAATTATCAGGGAGAGGTTTGCAAGAAAACCAAGATATGCATTTTTTTTTCCTATTGTATGAAGAAAACACAGAACCTATTACTGCACCAAGGCTGAAGATAGAAAATGACTGAAGACACATTTACATAAACCCATGGGGGAAAAAAACAACCTACTCATCAAAGGCTATTAGACACAAAAATGTGGATAAGACCACTGCTTCGTTTATCTCCTCAGTTGCAAAGTGCTGAAGCTGGCAATACTGCCATTTTTTTTTTTTTCCTGTTCTTATACTATATTCTTAAATGTTTAATATTGGCCACCATTTAGTAGGCTTAAAAGATCATTGTCAAGTTTTATTTTGGGTATCTGTTCTCCTGGTTATTCATACATGCATGCACAACATAGTAATAAAAATACACTGTACTACAAAACTGCCACAAAAGGAGTTCAGAATCTTTTGTGGGGTCAATGCATGCATGCACATTCTCATTACATGCTGACAGAAGTATCAGCTGTAAGTAACGATATTTACTGTAAAAATGGAGATGTTAATGTCATAGTGGAGAAAAACAGGAACAAGAACTAACATCCACCCTCCAACTCCTGATTTCTCATTGCAAGTTTCTCCTTCTGTACCTAAAAGAGAGATCTTAAAGACTTGGAATTAGAAGTTTGACCTGCAGCTGGTAACTTGTAGGAAAGTTTATGAACTGCAGAGAGCCACAACACCCACCACTGCCTCCACCATTGCTGATTTGTCAAAAGCAGTCAGGATTACAGCCACTTCCTCCGACCTGCATGAGCCTGCTCAGTTCAAGCCTTCAGAGACTTTCTGGAATTAGAACTGAGTAGACCACTGAGCCACCTGCTTCAGGAAGCCTGCGGGGCACAGTTAGACCTTACACCGCAGGGCAGCTATCTAAAAAGTGTTCAGGGCAAATACAGCTGGATCACCGTATCACATTTCCTCTTATGCTAAGCATTAGCTGCACTTTAATTCTGAACACCAGGAAATAGTTGATAGAATTAATATGGACCTAATATCACGGTACTAATGATCTAGAAACACAGCTTATTTTTATTTGATCAATGGTAAGATTGCAGAAACATGACACTTCCTGAGTACAATGAGAAATTTTGCCATAGTAAGATACATTCCTCCCTAATTCACAGACCAAGGGCTCCATGAGACTTGTGCCTTCCTCTCGGATGAGGAGTTTGCTCTCCACAAGAAGCCCAGCCTGCTCCACTCATCAGTGTAGAAAGGAGTGGGTGAGCAAAACACCACATAATACTTCTGCCTTTCTGACTAGAAATGTAACAGGGTTGCATATGAAGGCTCTTGTGGTTTTCTTCCACCATCATAAGATTTTTTCACTATGTCATCCAGATGAATTACCTTTCCGTAAGTATATTTGTCTTCTTCCATCATCTTCATCCATGGTTCTATCAGAGCAGTGAGGATATATTCTTCTGCTGGGTCAAAAAGATCTTCAAAAGCTGGGTCAATTTTCTGATAAATCATGTTTCTCTTCCTCTGATGAAGTCCAATGTCCATACTGGCCGATGGGGCAATGTAAGTTGCATAAAGGAACTACAATAAAACAGAAGAAAACTTATTCTAAGGCTTCATTTATTCCAATGGTCACAGTCCATTAGAGGAGAGAATTAATGCATATTTGTCCCATATTGCCCCCATATTGCCTTGCTGTATATTCTAAACTTATATCTAGTTTAGATACTAACCTATCTAACCTATACTAACCTATTTAGATAGATACTAATCTATCAGAAACCTGCCTTGTTTTCACCAATATTACAATTTTGCCTGAAATTCAGTTATTGGCATAACTGACTTCCCTGCCATTTTTACTTAAAATGGTTAGATCACAAATTAACACTTAATGTAATTTTTATTTGGAAATATTTGACTGATTCTTGTTAGATTCAGGAACCACAACCATTACAGCAACTGCATTCTTCATGAAGTTGCATTGCTGTTTTGCAGAATATGTGCTAGGCCAACTTGTGAAGGTATCTTCTTCTGAATAGATGGGGATTTGTAAATCTAAGGTTGAAATTAGTGGAAAAGTGATTTAATTCTGTGTGGAGATTCTCATGCACAATTCTTTGACATGAGTGACACTATCATGGTATAGGATCCATAACAGGAGATAGCACTGCACAGCTGAAGTCTAAATACTTAGCAAAGCAGAGATTACAATATGCTTTCTTGTGGAACACAAAGAGTTTGCTATGTACAAACAGAAGAAAGCTGAACCTGGAGAGTGTTTCATTCCCTCTATCAGCTCATTCTTGAAGCATAGGGTAATACTTTTTTTTTTTTTTTTTTTTGTC
>NDXB01013292.1:155346-178671 GCA_002631895.1 Agapornis roseicollis | reverse complement strand
TTTTTTTTTTTTTTTTTATTTTTTTTTTTTTTTTTTTTTTTTTTTTTTTTTTTTTTTTTTTTTTTTTTATTTTTTTTTTTTTTTTTTTTTTTGTCCAAATAGTCCCCTAAGTCAAATTCTTGGTTTTTAAATGTTTCAGAAATTGCCATGAAAAAGAACATTGAAAACTGAGTGAAAAAAACACTTTCTGCCAGGAATATCTTGGAAGAAGATATTCTAGAATATCTTTCTAATACATCATGATTCTGACTGCAGCTAGGAAAGTGAGTGAAAAAAGATGCTGCCATAGTAGAAGTCATGTACTTATAAATGTTTTCTTCATATTTTCAAAGTCTAACTAATTTTCAAATATATGTTCAAGGGAATAGTAGCATAATCAAATTTCTCTCTAGGATGGCCTTGAGAAGCCCACCTTCACTATTTATTATCACACAGTTTTGACAGTGAAGAATACAGGTTTCTGATAATTCTCATTTTCCTTATGTTGCTAAAATTTAGCTGTAACTAGCAGATGTACAAAGTGGTAGAGAAGAAGAAAATAATATATTTACTCTGTGTTCAGCAGTAATAAAACTGTTTTGTTTAAATTTCAAGCATAGTGAGAGAATGTTTGATTACATTGAATAATCATGTTTCTGTTTGTTTTAAATGAAATTGTGACCTATTAGACTCTTTCTTTAAAACTGTCAGACTACATTCCTATTGCTCTGGACCTTAATTTGAAACACACCCTTCACACTCTCCTGATACCAGGTCACTGAGGAATACAAGGCTATGATGGCTGACATCCATTCCCCAGTTAGAAGCTATTATGATTACCATATTATGATTACTATATTTACTCTTCATGCAGGATTCCACCCCCTTTCTACGTAGATCTGATCACTGAAAACAATAAGAGTCATAGCAAGCTGAGAATAATATCGCATTTATCCTAAATTATGCCCTCCTCAGCAAATCACCAAATAAATTTAAATTTAAGAGACAGCATTAACTAGATACAATTAGTGAGATCAAAAAGTTGGAAGTTATGTTGAAAAACCCTAACCCTGGAAAAGTTTCATTTACATCATGTTCTACTGTGATCCAAAACATTTAACATACAAAAGAGCCAAATTAGAAGGGACTAGTCCGATGATACCAAGACATAGTGCCTTCAAAAATAGAGGGGTCAACTATTTTGTTTGTCATTAGAGCTACATTGCTCCACCTATTATGAATCATATAATCACACAAGGGGTCGGTAAATTGGTGAAAAGGGTCCAAAACAGGTCCTTAATATTTTAACCTGATTCTTTAAGTGGCTGGTCATTTTTTAGCATAGTTTTAAGAATAAAATCAAAACGAACATTGCACAAGTTTCTTGGATGAAACTCTTTTTTCCCCCTGTGATTTTGTATGAAATGTGTTAACTTGAGTGTATTTGCTACTTTTCTTTAGAGCTAACAAAAACTTTCAGCCTACAGAGTCAGAAATTGCCCAGACTAAGGAAGCTCTGGTCAAAAACTGTTCACAATCTCTTCACATAAACACTGTCACAATATATTGCCGTTTTAAGGTCTGCCTTTGTAGGGTACTCTAACTGCAGAATGCCTTTTGCCCCCCTTAACCCCCAGTCCTGTATCATCTCACACGCAAAACTGGAGCATGGTAAACACAGACATTTTTTATCCCAGAAACAATAGTTAGGGCTATTACATGTGAATAGTTAGGGCTAATACATGTGAAGCAGAAATTTAGAGGTGGTTAGGCTAGCTACAGGAGTCCACTTTTCCAAACATAAAGGACCAGACCCTCAGTGCTGTAGTCAGGATGGCCTCTTCACTTTTGAAGGATGCAGATTTACAGTGTCTGAGGATTTGGGATAATGCCATCTTTTTCTTGAATTCTGATAAGAATCCATTGTTATGGGATTTGGCCCACCACGTAGAAAGATAAGTTCACAAGGTGACAAAGTGAATGCAGATGGGAGAAAAGAGAAGGAGCATCCATCCCTGTGTCCCTTGCTGAGGGTTCAGGTATATTTGTAGATCTAGATTTGCATGCAAGAACTGCAGATAAACCAACTGAGAAAAGTTCTAGACATGCCAAAATAGAGGAAAAGTGACTGTGTTCACAGACTTCAACACTGGGAAATGAACTTAGCAAGATATAGTGGGAAAATACATTTTATCCTTCAAAAAAGAATGTTCATAGCCTTTTTTGACTCCCATGTCATATAAGTCTTGTGGGTTTCTGAATCTCAATGAATTAGTGAAACTGTTTTACTGGCTAATCTCCTAAAGCATCAATGGGAGAAAATGACGTTAAATGAACTTAAAGCTTATCGAATTCATACAGAAATCTTACGCATGTGACATCAAGTGGACGTCATATTTTGTTTATTCAGTGTTTTGTTCCTTTTGTAACACACAGAGAATTTTCCTACCTGCCAGCTATACATTTTCCTATAATTGTATTAGGATAAGTGATGGATTAAACCCAAAAACCTATCTGGAAATTCGATCAGAGTTTGCATCTTATAATTGCACAAATCTGAAGATACAGAATGCTTAACAAATTCAGATTAAGTCTTTAGGCTCATTTATGACTTTCCAAATCAGGACTTGTTTAGGCCTTGGGTTTTGGTCTGAATTCAGTCCCACTTGAGAAGACTTTGGTAAGCAACTGCAGAATGACTAGAGTGAAGCAAGAAACATGAAAAAATATTGAACTCTAAGTGCCTTGTATTGCTGCCCAAGGAATGAATATTGATGTGATCTAAATGATGGGCTTGTGCAGCTGCTCAACAGAATCATGTTATGGAAGAATACAATGCACTGGCTGGTCTAAAATGGAAAGGTTAAACTGCCTTAACCCTGTCATCACATTCCACTAACATAAATCTTATGTCTGACCCTAAAAGTTCCCTTTATCTAAATTGATTCTAGTGTTAAAATATTGTGCTTCCTATAATTGCATTAAATTTTCAAACTATAAGTAACTCTTTTTTTTATCCAAAATTACAATATCTTTTCCTTTATTGTTTTCTTTCTCAATTTATTTTACACTCATGTGTGTATGTTTATAGTGAATAACCATGTATGTTCCTGGATGATTACCTGTACTCATTGTTATTTTTATCCAGATTTCATTCTCACTGTAGTTTCTGTTCCTGGATGAATGAATATATACCTTGGAATGCATTTTCTTACTCTATCATAAAAATGCCTAACAAATGAAACAATGACTAACAGAGACACAGCAATCCGGGTTTGCTCTTGTTTCTAACAGGAAGCAGGCAGAACACATACAGAATACTTTGGATGTGTCTTTCTGTAATAAATAGTAAAATATACATGATGATGTGTTGTGCAAATCTGACCCACATTCTCTTAGGAATATTTGGAATGACTATCTTATTGCGCCAAAGGTGAGCACAGAATTTGGGAAGGCATCTCTTCGATAAGTAGACCATGTAGATTGGTTGCAGCTTGACTCTTTACTGTGTTCCAATGAAAACAAGAATTGTATTTGTGCAGCCTTAAAAGGCAAGCTAGAGAATGATACCAAATGTTACAGCACATGTGTTGATTTGTTATGTTACATTTCAGCTGTTAGTTATGCTAATGGAACAGTTTCACATATTTTGTTTTGATGTATTTACTTTAATGGCCATGTGTATGGAGCTCTCTGTAATTGCCTGGTAACACTGATTGTATGATGTTCTGCTGTCACCACCAGGCCAGCACTGGAAATAAGTAAAAATGACCTGGGCCATGCAAACATTGCAGAAAGAATATGAGCTGGTGTGAAATGAAACCAAATTGAAAACTACCATGGACCATTCCCTAAGATTTAGCCTACAACAAAACATATAGGAAAATAAAGACAATCTAGGTATGGTTAACTTGTACACCTGTTGTGAGCAGTGTCCCTAGCCACTGGCCTGGGCTGACAGGGGAGACAGTCAGCCTCAGGCCATAAGTAGAGCTGGAGGAGAAACCAACTAAATAGAGTAGCAGTTTAAATTAGCCAGTGTGTGAGCAGAAGGGAGCCTTGGCCTCTGCTTGGTGTTTCTGTACAAGTAACACTCACTCAAGTGATAATTCTGGACAAATATGCAAAATTCTGTCATTTGCCCCGGTAAAACCTCCAAGTAGGAAAAGAAGACAAATAGAAGGAAGTCCAGATGCTCAGAAGCATAAACCATATAAAGAGATTATTCTCTACTCCTCTCTATGATATTAATTTCAAAGACATGAAAGACATGTGAAGTAGCTTTGCTTATTACAGCATATATTGAAATACACAGATACGATATCCTCCTACACAAGGTTTGCAGAAGGAAAACAGACCAAAGTTTCACAAAGTAATTTTAATAGTTGCGAGTTCTAATGATATCACACTGCTGCAGCCTCCTTCCCTGGCAGTGTCAGACTATTCTGCAGTTGTTGACAGCATCAGCATGCATGGCCTGTGATGAGCCAGTTAACTTGGTTTATTCCCTGACTCACAGTGCATGCTCAATTAAGGGTGCTTGTTTATAGGAAATATGAGTTCCGCTTGACAGTAAGTGAGGGTCTAAAGATCAAATGGAAAGGATGACAACTGCAAAAAGAGCATATTGATGCCCTGACAATCAGAAAAAGCAGAATTGAGCAGTGGAAGATCCATTTTCATGACTAAGGTAATTAACTAAGGTCTGGACTGTGAGACCTGCAATTCTAACTCACACAGGTTGAAGCAAAGGTAAAGCACAATTAGATGATTTAGAAAATTATTATCTCTGATCTTAACACTAAGCAGATAGTTTCCAAATATGACACAGAGTAGCAAAGGGGAGATTAGGTAAACTGAGTATAATAGATAAGACTGGAACAGGCAGCAGAGCCTAGAAATCAAACTATGCATGTTTAACATTTAAATCAAGAAATACATAGAAACAATCCCAAGAGCTTCCCTTATTGTCCACAATCCAGATTTACTTTGGTGTGGGTTGTCAAGGTTCGGAAAATTTTCTGCTTTCTATCTTCTTTTCAGTCTCTACACTGAACAAATGTATTTTTGAAGGGAATGAACAAGTGTATTTTTGAAGGGAAAACACATTATTTACAACTTACTTGAGCTTGCTTGCAGATTTTGAAAGGGTGAAGAGTTTCTTGGTAGAAAAGCTGATGATAAGCTTGTAGGTCAAACCAAAAGTACGCACTGTTCTTCCACAACTACAGATGAAAAATATTGTAAGTTATTGCTACCCAAATATCACAGCTTTATAAAAGGTTCACTTTCCAATGCAAGTAGTTATTTAGCTCCTTGGAATCACCCTAAATCAAGCTCAATCTAAATGGATTTAATCTTCTGATGCATATTGGCAGAAGGACAACATATTTAATGGCATCATCACTGTGATATTATATCTTTTATTGTATCCTTTATGCATAATTGGACATTAAAATTGTTAACATGGTAGTTAACATTTGAAGAGTAACCACATTTCAGTGGCATAAAGCCAGCAGTAAAGAAGAAATGCTGATAATGTACCCTGGAAAAATAGCATTTTGCAGCAGTAACCAAAACAATTAAATATTGTGTACTTGATGTATGTTACTGGGACTATCATTACATTTTTATTACATGCATTTCTGAGGCACAGTGTCTTGGCATCATTTCATAAATTCAAACGAACATCAAAAGTTATTTCAGAAGGAGGAGTCTTTCCCCTGGTCCTCTCTTTTAACCGTGTCCCTATGGGGTTTGGATCTTAAAAATACCATGAAAACCCTATCACTGGACGATAGGGGTTCCCTGCCCCCAAAAAGATAGGGGCAGGGAACTTTGTTCCACAGACTGTAGGCTGCCAGACCTGGCATATGAGTGAAATAGGCTCCACAGTTGTATTGGAAACTTAAGGAAATAATTTTGAAAGGAGTCTGGCACATGCAAAGACTAGAGGCCATGTGGGTAGGTGCTTATATCTGATGAAAAAATAAGTTACTTTTATGTAGATGTCTATCTATACACATCTAACAGTTTTAGATGAAGGTATTCAGCTTTAGAAGCATTGGCTCTTGCTTTCTGGTAGCCAAAGGCATTTTTAGCTACTGCTGCTGGATTCTGGGTTGTGCCAGCAGTGAAACAGATGTCCATCTTGATTGCACTCAAATCTCCCCTAAAGACTCAATTTTTCTGCAAAGCCACTGAACACTGACTCAGATTCATAACTTGTTCCAAACAACCCTCAATTTACACCCAGCAATGAATGATGGATCTGCTGACTACAGAAAAGAAATAGTGTTATGTTTCCCAGAAATCCAAGAAGCTTCATGGAAGCAGAAGAACGTTTTTAAAGCATTGGAGATTTGGACATCACTAACCCAACAAGTAAGAAGGAGGTATATTATCATGAGTAATAGCATAGCAGATTTTCCATCTTTTTAAAAAATGTTTTTGTGGGTTAAGACCTCATTTTTTCTGCCAAGTTAAAGGCTAGTTTTTAAGAACGATTAGTCTTTTTTTATCCCTGATGGTACAATCAGATTTCCAATCGGCCTGAGACAGTTAGGATCTGACAGCTTGGTTAAGACTTGTCATTAGTTTGAATATACACACGAACAGTTTATTGTTGTTGAGGGATTGAAGTCTCACAAGTAATAATTCATCCAGTCATCAATCTTTCTTTCTCCATTTCTTTTTTTCAGTCTGGCTGCCCTCTATAACTTGGCATTCAGTCAATTCTAGACTAAGTTATCACAGGGTAGGAAAATGCTCATACCTTATTCCCTGACTTCTCACAGAACTGTGTGAAGTAGTAGCCTGCTCTGTTGTCCAAATAAAGAGACTGCAGCATGCTTTCCATTCTTGATCCCCTTAAGACAGCACTGCCAGCAGCACCTTTCCCCTGGACAAATAAAATACAGTTATACAACAAGAATAAGAAAGTTTCATTATTTTCAAATGTCAGCATATTGCTATGGAGGGTTCAATTAGTACCTTCATCCCAATAAATTGGACTCCATTTCCTACTATATATGCAGTTGATCATAACTCTCCATACCTTTTCCTCACTAGGTACTCACATCCAATGGAATAAGTCTGATGACTGAAGGCATGCAGAGTTAGCAAAATGGCCATAGTATCCTTTAGGTGGTTCTTCAATACTTGAAACGAAAAAGCAAACCCAGCCTTATTTCTGTCATTAACTCTTTAGCTCTGAATGCAGGGAATTCCAGTGATACTAGACCATATTACTTAGCTGTCAAAAGCTGCCTGATCTCAGGCTACCATGTTTGGGATTAACTTAACAGGTGGTTATTTGGTCAAGCCTCAAAACACATAACTATCATGGAACAAAAGATTTGTTTCCTGGGCTTACAAACTGACATCAGCAACAAAATCATGCGCATTTGGAGGGCAAGAAATCCATGGTCTTTAATCTGGCTAGCTCCTGAAGCATTTGAGGAAGGATATATCCTATTTGACAATGCTCACAGAGAAGCTGGAGGAGGTTACAAAATAGTAAGTTTCTGATGATCACAAGAGAGAAACTTTCACTGATTGGCTGTCTCCAGTAGCTGAAGTGGGAGCAGATGAGTATGGTGGCTGACAACAAGCTTCTTTCAAAACAGTAACAGTGATGTAGAAGGGCAGGAGAAAGCCAGATTTCTGAAGCAGAGTAGGAAGAACCCCCTCCCAAGTATGAAGTTGAACTAGGAATTCCTGCATTCCCCTTTGCATCATGGCAAACTGGAGTAGTGACTGTAGGTTCTATTCTAGCCCTGTTCATGTAAATGGATAGTATTTTTGTCTCTCAGCTAGAGAGAAACTTTGAATTATGAAGTTGCATAAAAACTAATAGTTCATGGTGTGAACATTTCCTGAATGTAAGTTTCTGAGTACAAATGTCCCTTAATTGCAAAGACTAGCCTTTTCTTCTGTCAAAATTAACAAAGAAGTAAGATTATCACAGTGAAGCAATAAAGTATGATTTTGATGTAAAAAAACAATCAATCATGTGCTCAAGTGATCAGTGAACTCCATGCATATATAAACAAGCCCAGATTGCATAATATAGTGGGCTGTTCTAGTTGTGAGACCATGGGTATCAATATCTCACTGAAACAGCAGGCTGTTGTAAGACCATTCCACAAACATGAAAGGTTTTGAATATATTTTAAATTGCCAGATCTTGACATCTCATAAGTTCAGTTTGTTAGCATTTTAACAGTTATTGAGAAGAGGCTCTTCTGTGTAGCCTGTGCCTCCTGAGGTTTGCTGGATTGAGTGCCTGCTTAGAAGGCAATAATTCAAGAAAGAAAAGAGTGGATTACACAAGCAACAAAGAGGAATAGTACAAGTGAAGCATTTTTCTCTTCAGAATTTTATTATTTTAATGACTTTCTAGGGCAGATTCTGTTTCATTGTAAGTCTAGTATGCTCTTCTAGGCAGTGATTCTACTGAAGCATTTCTTCAGTGAGTTTTCCATAATAGCCTGCTGGACACATGGTCACCATGGAGAAGATCAACATTTTCTAGTGAAAATAAACCTCTGTATATGCCATGATTTCCTACCAGATAGGTGAAAGATACCACACAGAAAATGCTGACATTCTAAATATACCTCTGCATAAGGCATGGAGATTCATGTAATCAAAGCAATTTCTCCCCATTGTTGACTACTTCCCCTTTAATACTAAAGTGTTTTGGCCCATGATTCAAGATAACTAACATTTTTAGCATAGTACTTACTTGGAGCAGCTCAGCATAGGTGTACTTTCTGTGACCCTGGTATTTTGAGTCTTTGGTGTCATCCAAAGCTGCGTAATGAATCATGTCTCTGCTGGCTGACTTTGGCCTGGATCCACAAACAAACAAAATTTTCAATACATACTTAAGAAAAAACTAGGACTGCTTATAAAATAAAAAACAAAGAAGGTGCATGGAAAGAGGTAGAATGATATAGTGAACGGTAAAGGAAAAAGTACATATAGTGTTCAAGCTTATAATAAATGTAAGAAATGTAGAGGACTACTTTTTCATGCAGCCCTGTGGAAATCACTGGTACAGCATGTCTTTGAGGATAAGTGCTTGATACAGGTTAAAATGTATGTAGAGAATATCAGCTATTACACAAATGAGGGCAAAACACTTGTGTTTGGAGAAATAAACACTTCTGTGTGGTGGCACAAACAAATGGGAAACTAATCAGCCAGGGAGAAATTCTCCATGAAGGCAATCTGTACCATTACTGTGCTTCCTTAAGTAGATCGTTATATTGAAGGAAAATATTCATTAAAGCAGTAGAGTCTAAAAGTCTTTCACAAGTATTTGAGGTACACTCGTATGCAGAAAGAAGTACAAGGGACTTCTGTACTTACCACTTTCTACTGGTAGGAACATCATCCCTTTGGGGGCTCTGTCTTGATGGTAGGGTAGATGATAATCTTGACAATTTCTTCAAAGAGAAATTTGGAGTAGGTGGTTTTAATAAAGTTGTTGGTGAGCTTGCTCTACTTTTCTAAAAGACATAACAGAAAAATAAGGCAATTCTGATTATTTTTTCCACCTTTGTGTTTTCTTAACATGGTCTCAAAAATATTCAGGAGTTTTCAGGTCTATTTTTCCTTGTCAATCATCATATGCAAAACTGCAAATTGCAAAATGCTTCTCTGAATATTTTGCAAGATTTTTCAACACATCGTAATAACCATTATAGCTTAACAGTTGTATTTTTAACAGGTAGAAATTACAGCAGATGTCAGGTGAAAAGCATGTTTTGTGAATCTTTACTAGGACTGCCTTAAGTAGCTCACTGTAAAACAGATATAGTTACTCAGATAGGGAAGGGAAGGGAAGGTGTAAAACAGATATAGTCACTCAGATAGGGAAGGGAAGGGAAGGGAAGGGAAGGGAAGGGAAGGGAAGGGAAGGGAAGGGAAGGGAAGGGAAGGGAAGGGAAGGGAAGGGAGAGAAGAGAAGAGAGAGAAGAGAGAGAAGAGAGAGAGGAGAGAAGAGAGAAGAGAGAGAAGAAGAGAGAGAAGAGAGAGAGAAGAGAGAGAAGAGAAAAAAAAAAAAAGCAGCAAGAAACATCCATCTACTGATTCTGTGAGGTGCATGGGTGCCAGGTCATCATTTTCTTCAAGTGCTGACCTCAATAGGAATTGGAAAAACTGCAGAGTTAAGATCCTTTCTGCCAAACCTACAGCTAGTCCTGGGTCATTAGCACACCTTGTGAAGCCAGAACTGGTTTCTGTAAGAGACAGCTGTGCCTGTCTCCCATTCCTGCTGTAATGAGCAGGAATATGGCTCCTGAATCCAGCTTCTTCTGAACAGGAAATCTGTCCCACTGCTTTTCCTCCACTATCTCCATCAATTTGCTTTCTAAAAAATAAAATTGTAGTCTGAAACTATCCAACTCAAAGTAACAGATGTGTGTGAACAGATCCATGGTATAGCTCATCCAGTTCTTGATACTGGAACCACAGACCTGAGTCACTTTCTTCAGATACATTCTGTCCTGAGCCGTAACACTGTGTTGCTGAAAACCAGGAGCTTCCATTGCAGTTATCTCTCAAATTCAGGCTTTCAAGTAAGAGTCAAAACTACAAAAAGGTCTGTGTTGTGTGTCTGATGACCCTCTATAGAAGCAAAAATCATGTGTAGCTGACTGAAGGATTCAGGCAACAGAAGATGAGAACTGTGCGTTTTTTACAAACATAATGGGTAAATTCAGGGTAATTGCAGTGGATTAAGATAAAGCTGGTTGAAGGGCATAATCTGTGCCAACAGATACTTAATTTCACATTTCAATCCAAAAGACCTATGAAATAGCCAGGATGCAACTGAGAAGATAATTTGACTCATTTTATAGCTTCCTGTTGCATATGGTAAAATAGTGTTGCGTTTTTATATGCAAACACCTGCCACAGACCAGCTTGTAAGTCTTGACTTCATAATAATCAAGTACCATATTCTTATTCCACTGAATTCAAGGAGTTTTATCATTATTTTTGATGGGACAAGGCTTTGTTTTTCAATTTTGTGATCCTACCTACCTGCAAAAGGATAGGTGGTATCTTGGGAATGCAAGACTTAAGTGTCAATGGTAGCAATGATACTATATGTGGAAAAGGATCAATGTCCACCCTTGGTCTCTGTTGACATGTGTACCACATCTTCAGTTTTGCACTGGCGGTTTGTACTGCTGTTGAATGACTGACACAAAATCTGGGACCCCTAGAAGGGGGGAAAAAAAGCAAACAAAAGCAAACAAACACAAAACAAACCACAAATCTAGAAAGTGGAACTTTCACAAAACATTAAATACTGGGCTATTTGGCTTCTTTCCCCTCCCCCATGATGGTGCTCCCTGTATCAAAATATGGAGCTGTGTGCACCTAAATTTAAAAAGCACTTAGTGTTAAAGATATGTTTAGACATTGCACTCTTCCAAATCTAAAACCAAGCCAAACATAAATAAACTTAGGTTGCAAATTCTGCACCATTACACAGCTGCCTTTGTGTGTGTCTGCAGTAGGATATGCCCCATACATCCTACAGCAAATAATAGGGAAGGATTGTAGGTCATAGAACATATACCACAATTCTCATGAGGCTTCACAGCAAAGTTCACAATTGCAGGTACTTGTTTATGTCTGCAATTTGTTGACCCCCTTGGGAAGGAGAGAATATGTTCAAAAATTTAGCTTATGTTCTGGAAACAGGTTAGAATTTGTATCCTTGCTTAAGCTATCAATAAAGCAAAAGGCATTTTGTATACAGACATTGAACAGTAAAGTCTCAGGGTCAAATTCCACATAGATGTATACACAGAGCATCCTCAGAAACTTGAGAAGGGCAGTATGGGGAATAGTTTAGGACAGAATTAACCTTCTATGCCTGGAGGGGTTTCTCTAACCTGCAACCTAAAGTTTAATTGAATGGTATCCAAGATAGTTATACACAAAGTAGCTCAGACACTTTGGCAGTAAAATAACATGGGCTCAGTAAGGCAGACCTACCTGACTTGTCAGCAGATTGTAGTGTACTTTAGGATCAACTAAAAATTCAGATGCAACATTTGCTAATATTTATGATGACATTGCTCCCCTTAATTGCCATGGGATAAGTGAAGTGAAATAAACCTAATAAGCTTATCAAAAAAAAGGAAAATTTATTAAACAATAGAATCTTAGTTATCTTAGTTCATGTTCACTTTTTCATACCAGTAAAGAAGTAGAGGTTTCACTACTTCAGGCTGAATCCGTCTTAAATGCCTTACATTCCACTGATCTCCATGCAGCAAGTTAAGTCTGCGTAACACTTCTGAACTGAGGAAGTAGTCTCCACTGCTCAAAAGGTATAATTTCTTCATCTTATTGAGTTGCCTTGAGTCAACAAAAATAGTCATATAAGCATGTACCAGATGCTACAAAGAACCACGTACAGTTCACCCTACTGGTTAAGCTGCTGTCATGCAAAATGTTTTTAATTGAAAATGGCAGAAGCCAAAAGAAAAAATCCACAAATTAGAGACAAGTTGTGTGTAAAATGTACAGTGCTTTAGAATAGACAATCTGAGTTCCACAGAGCCATTCATTAAAGCAGTTTGCCATACTGAATGCCCTACTTGTGAATTTAAGTTTTTTGGGTTGGGTTTTTTTTTGTATTGTCACCTGTTTTCCAAGTTTCTTTCTAAACAATGCCATAATACTATGGTAATCTGATTTCATGTAAGCTTTAAAAATATGACTTCAAAAACAGTTTTATCAGCTTCAACAGAGTCTTTCCTAACTTGTTATGACACTCATGATTACTTTAATTGTTTCTGTACTATTCAAACATTACAAGTTATTCTGAAATCTCAAAACCTGCACTAATCCAGCCGGGTTACAAGTATTAAAACAATAGGAATAACCATTAAATAATGAGAAGTACCTTTGCTGCCTTGTAGTGTTTTTGAGCACCTTTAATCTTTCAATATCCATCCAGAGCCACCAGTACCTCTCCCCAAGTGTTCCTTTAACGAACTTCTTGAATGTCTCAAACTCATGTCTGTTGCCAGTATCAGAAGTCCTGTGACTAATACACCAGGCTCTACTGTCTGACACACCACTTTCAGAACTTGATTTTAAGCTTACTTCTTCAGTGTCTTGTTCTCTTACATCTCTGTAGGAGTCCAAGACAGAAAATAGAGAACTTTGGGAAAGGAGTGACTCTGCAGTGCCATGGGCAAAATCATTATTTGATATCTCATGTATAAATAGTTCAGGCTGTTTGTGGAAATCCACATTACTGCGAATGTCAGCAGTTGGCTGGTGAGTTGGTTCTGAAGCAGGTTCCTTCATTACAAGTTGGGTATAATCTGGTATGAATTCTCCTGGTGTCTGAATGGTTATGCTTTCCTGTTGATTTTTTTCTTCTGCTACTCTGTCCCATTCTGGGTCTACGTAAACTCTTAACTGAGTATGAGCAGGCAGTTCAGCAGTGGCCACAGAAGAACCCTCCTCACACTCTCTGGATGTCTTCCTTAAAATGATAGCTTTTCCTTTCCTTGCAGGGTGAAGGAAACTCCACTGGTGGCCTTTCTTAGACAAGGAACCTGCTTCTGCATTAAATCAGAAAAGATCATTGAAGACTCTTTTGATTCAGGACAGTTCTCTTGCATATCAACATTTCCAAGTTAAAAAAATGCAAATACATTTTTATATTGTTCTACTGCAGAAAAATCAGACCATGTCACACTGCAGAACAGGGAATAGCAGGGGTGCTTCTACTGTTGCTATGGGTTTAGAAATTCAGCCCCATGACTCAGAAACTCATTCCCTGTTGAATTCCAGGAGAGTTCAGGAGTAACTTCCTCTGGAGTCAATTGTCTTGTTTACTCAGCTGAACAACCCAGCTCCTCAGCACTTGCTAAACCACCTTGTCATGCTGCAAGATGTGGTTTCTTCCTGAGCATTTGCTCATAGCATGATGTAGCAGGATTGGTTTTTGCTTAGGCCTGAGAAAACTAGTAAGTGATAATTCTTGTCTATTTAAGTTGGTTATTAGGAAACACTAAAGCATCAAACAGACCTCTGTCAGTTGGGTAAATTCTTGACATACATAGGATAACAAAACAAATGATTATGTCAAGGGCTCTGGAAACATTTAATAATCCTGCAGTCCAGTCTGCCACCCAGGAATGGCTCATTTAGATTTAAAAATGTTTCATAACTAACAAGTTTATAACAGTGACCAGCCCTGGGACTTTTTTGTCTACACTTCTCTAACTCTTTTTTCCCCAGCCCCTCAGTGTCGCCATGCTATTAATTATGCCCTAGCATCCTGGTCTGCTGAGAAATAAACTCACTGATTTAATTTGCTCAAATACATTTTCTACTTCTGCCAGACTTTCAGCAAATCAAGTACTTCTGGAGCATGTTAACAAAGATGACCTTGACTATACACACTGCTCAGATAGGTTAATGCTGCTGTCACTGTACAAGTCAGCCCTATAAAACTGAGCAGAACAACTACAGGTATTATGAACAGCAGGAGAATCTAAGTGAAATAAAATAAAAAAAAAAAGTCATAATTCAGCTGTGGCTCTACAATATCTTCATATCAATCCAGTGTTTAAACTATAGAATAGACTGAATCTTCTGTATTTCCCTAAAGCCAAGATGCAGGCTATTGTATCACTATTGTAGGTAGGCAAAACATTGTCAGTAAAGACACTGCTACAACCTCTGAGCACATGTACTACGTAAGGTTGCGACAGAAAAGGGCTAAATATCTCAGATCCACTGAATTCATATTTGTAATGTCATCAGCTAGTGCAACCATCCATGGTGGCCTGGTCAATAAATAGCAATGGTAATTAAACATTCTTTCCATCTTTCTCCAAAAAGAAGCTTCATCTAACTAGTGCTGGCCACTGTCACAGACATACAATTGTATTCAAATGTTTTCACTTGACAAAGAAAAATTATAGCTTCGCAACACATTTCTGTGAAATTGAAACATGAAAAATGATTTCACAGGACCTGAGGCAACTAGGAAGGGAGAAACACAGTTTCAAAGTCAATCAAAACTTCAATCAAAAGTAATCAAAAGTCAAGTGGCTCAGGGTTTTGCTCAAGATATTAATTGATAACCTTGATCCAATTGAAGCAGTGAGCAAGGAATTCAAACTCTTTCTAATTGCAGGCTGGCTCTGAGAAACTTAACTGGTGCCCTTTACTGTTTCCAGTGCTTGACACCAGGTGAATACTGTGCCTGAATAGAAATTCTGACAAAAAAAATGCTGGATTTCCCATGAAATTAGCATAAAGAAGAATAATAAACACAGGGAAAATGAAGGTCTATGTTATAAAATAAGTTTTTTAGATGTAAAATATTAACTGAGGCAAAATGCTGTTGACTGCAGGACAGCTTCAGGCAAACAGGGCAGAGAGGCTTTAAGTAGGCTTACACCCAGCCCACTGCAATACAGTTACATAAATGCTCTTCAAGAATGGTGCATGTGTGATCTCTCTGCTCAAAGCACTGCAAAAATTAGTGGTGAAGTCATGAGCTGCAAACAAAAGCAGCTTCAATAACTTCATTAATAATCCATGCATCAGCAATATATGTCCTGGGGTGATCCTCATGGGTTTGATGAAGAAGACAGACTTCTGGAGTTATCATGTCTTCCAATTTTCCATCCAGCCAGTAGACACCAAAGTCCCATGACTTTTGGGAATGGCAGCTTTTCCCCACAAGAATTGGGGCCAGAGAACTCCTAACATAAGCTGAGACTTCCCTGTTCATCTTGCTACTGCCTACCTAACAGAAGCAAGGTTATCAGATATGCCCATAATGTCCCTAACCTGCAATCAGGTATGTTCATAATTCATCTCTATGTTCTCTCACATGCATTCTCTTTCTATGTTCTCCTTGAAACCTGCTGAACAATTTCAGTTGAATTTGACAGGAGAGTCACAATTACATTCTATAAGATTCATAAAAATCGGCAACCAGAAGGCCTTTGAAAGTGCCCCTCATAAATACCTTAAGAAGATGGCTGCAACACAAACCATACACTATCAAATACCCAAAGAATCCAGACAAGAAGGCAAGCATAGGGGAGGTTGGAACTAGACAATCTTTAAAGTCCCTTGCAACCTAAACCATTCTATGATTCTATGAAGAAAGTCTTTCAAAACATATCAAATGGAAAAACAAACAAAAAGTCAGTTGAAACTTACAGATATCTATGAAACAGAAATATGTAAGAAAAGAGGCTTCTATCACAAAATTTCTTGGTTTCCAGCTCAAAATTCCATTTAACGTTGTGGCTGTGGAAACAAATCCATGTCTGAAGCCTAAGATATCATGTGATACTCAGAAGATAATGAGTTAGCAGTAATTTCTTGGAATGCCTTTTCTTTCCACCTAGTCAGAGTTTTGTTATAAATACTACAGCTGAGCCTCTGTTACTTACCCAGAAGACTATCTTTTTCACGTAATGAATCGTCTCTTTCATGCTGTCCAGGTAAACAGTGAATTTGACTAGAAGCTACAGGATGTGAGAATGAATCTGTAGTTGTCATTAATTCACTTCCTTTTGCTAATGTAAAACAATCCTTTGTCTGAGAAACTGTAGCCTAGGAAAAGAAATATCATAGAACCGTTCAAATGTTTTTGTTTATTGCAGTTTTTCTGAGAGTAGAGCTTACTGTCTGTAGGCATTTTGTGCAGTCTGTGTGTAGATTTCTGTAACGATAGTTCCAGTGAAGAGAGCTATATGACAATAGCTGAGCATACTTGTAACACAGCTTGTGTTTTATCATAAAATAGTTAGGGTTGGAAAGGACCTTAAGATCATCTAGTTCCAACCCCCCTGCCATAAGCAGGAACACCTTACACTAAACCATGTCACCCAATGCTTCATCCAACCTGGCCTTGAACACTGCCAGGGATGGAGCACTCACAACCTCCCTGGGCAACCCATTCCAGAATCTCACCTGTATTACAAACCAACAACCTACATCTGCTGTACAGAGAGCTTTGAAAATAAGGGATATTCAAAGAATCAGATGTCCAATAATGTTGTGACCTCAGTTACAATAATTTCGTCCAATGCATTCAATATATCTTGATGTTACACCCACTAAAAATTTTTATTTTACCTCTCCAAGCGATATATAGAAATTTTTCATAGTCATCGAAGTGTCATCCTCCTCAGGAGGGGGAGGACTTGGGTCTTGCTTCCTTATCCAGGGATAGTAGTCATTATCGATAATGAAATTAATTCCAGTCTTGCTCCATTCTACCTGTGACATCAATTTAGCTAGCCTGAAATTAAATGTTGTGGCAAGAAAATAGCTAATTTTAGCTTTTCATCAGAGAAAAAGTTGAGGTTTTTTCCCCAGAATAGGCAATAAAACCCATGACCAATCTAAAAATAAATTGTTACAGAGGTCATGATCAGCAGATCATATTATCGATCATATTATTTCACAGATCATATTATTTCACCCTTATTATGTCACATTCATAAACACCAGTACTGCCATTCCATAGTCCACCAGCTCTACAGATGGTGACCTGCCCTGCATTATCAATCTTTACCAATAAATCCAATTTCTTTCAGGATGCTTTTACATGCATCTATGCAGTCCCAAGCCCTGCCAAGAAGCCCTCAAGTATTTGATCATTAAAATGGAACTATTGTTCCAGATTGCAGAAGTCTGGTATCATCACCAAACACTACACCTCCTGATACAAACAATCTTCTAGCAGTGATGCCACAGCAGTGATCATACTAATTAAACTTTCAGATGATAACTGACAACTGGCAGTATAGTGTTCAACTGGCAGATGTCTGAGGACATCATAGGACTGAAGAGCCCTCTGGTGCTATCCTGTGTTAGTGTGAACCTCAGGATGTTCAAAAAAGGCAATCTTTAAACCATAGTTGATAATGTTGGTGTTCTGGGCTCAAGAACTGGGGCAAAACTTAGCTAAGTTAGAAAGCAGTACAAAACCAACCAAAGTGCATATGAAGGGAAAACAAAGCCTATGCCTGAGCCTATGACCATGGGTGAATGCCCAGTTTCATTTGTCCCCACTATTTGAAGGCAAATAGGATTTCATTCTAGGGTTGGGGTATCTTTATCTGTAAACACAAGGTGCCCTTTTAGCATCTCAGCTTATCTTGATCTAGACACAACCTTGAGGGATGTAGAGGCAGATCCTCAAAAAAGCATACAGAAAGAACATCTGCTGAAAGGACATCTGGAAAAATATAGCAGGTGTATAACAGTGCATCATCCAACTACGCCACAGCATCCCACAGAGAACCTTTAAAAGGAAGTCTGACAGTGGGTCCCACAGACACGAAGCCAGTAATTGAAATAAAAAGGATGGGCTTATTTTTTTCTAAATAGATTTCATGGATTCATAACTTCCACTTATATGGCTTATATATTGATCAGAGAAAGATGCATTACTACCATTATATCTCTGTGGAATGTAGATTCAGAAATCAGTAATTCATGGTCAAGGAAAATTACAAACTGATGAGTGAAAAGAAGCCACTGATTTTACTTTATCCTGGTCACTAAAATACTAAAATTAAACAAACAGACCTAGAGGTGGGAGAAAATAGATTAAGAGCACTGTCAAGGTAAAATAAACAGAAGAGAAAAACTACACAAATTTAAAACTGAAAGCATAAAAAGACTGTAATACCTGTATTCAAAGTAACAGTCACTTTCAAGAAATGCTGGAAGTCTTTCTTTCTTAATCCACTGAATTGCTTGTTCTCGATCAAGGCACTATTAAAAAAGAAAATGCCAAAGATTTGCAGTTTTCTTGACTTTCTTGCTTTGTTTGCCTGATTCTTTCCAACAGATTCTCTCCAACCCCCTTCTACAGAGGCATTGTCTCAGGAAAACAAATATGCAGTGGACATCATCGTTGTTATACAATCATAAAATCATAGAATAGTTAGGGTTGGAAAGGACCTTAACATCATCTAGTTCCAGCCCCCCAGCCATGGGCAGGGACACCTCACACTAAACCATGTCACCCAAGGCTTCATTCAACCTGGCCTTGAACACCACCAGCTTCCCTGGGCAACCCATTCCAGTGCCACACCACCCAAACAGGAAAGAATTTCTTCCTTATATCCAATCTAAACTTCTCCTGTTTAAGTTTTAACCCGTTACCCCTTGTCCTGTCATTACAGTCCCTAATGTCTGCAGTCTCTAATAGTCCCTCCCCAGTATCCCTATAGCTCCCCTTCAGATACTGGAAGGCTGCTATGAGGTCTCCATGCAGCCTTCTCTTCCCCAGGATGAACAGACCCAACTTTCTCAGCCTGTCTTTGTATGGGAGATGCTTCAGTCCCCCGATCATCCTCGTGGACCTCTGGACTTGTTCCAACAGCTCCGTGTCCTTTTTATGTTGAGGACACCAGAACTGCACACAATGCTCCAGGTGAGGTCCAGTTTAGCCTTTATCATGCTTGAATAATTAAGTTGATTTACTTTCCTATCAACAGCTAAAAAGATCTAAATCTGATTTCATCTATAAGAGTACAATTTTTTTAACAAGTCATGGGTGTTTTTTCTTCAGAAATAATATGTGCATCGATTGTGCTTTTGCTATACAATTCCAAATGCAAAATAGATATTCACAATTTTTTTTTGCAATAGGAAGCAGCTAGTTTTTCTGACTTCATCACATTTTATAAAAACCCCACTATTTTTCCTCAAGAATCTGAAGACTAAGAAATCCTTAAATTAAATTAGACTCCGATAATCAGAGAGCCGTAGATATTAAAAACAAAATCAAATAAAAAGCCTATCAGCTAACATAATTCTCACTTTTATGTCAGAGCTTTGCAGAACTGCATTGCACAAAGTAACACTTATAATGGAAACCTAAGTATGTTATGAATCGGGCCCATAACAGATTTCTACTTAGGCAGTCCAAGCATCAGTGCCTCATCAAAACAGAAAGGGAGGTGCCTCCAAAGAGTCGTCTGGGGTGTGAAAGGGATGTGTTGAACAGCGAGCAATACAGAGCCAGCTAACAAAACCAATGATGCCTAAGAACTTACACAGAGAGCAAGATTTCTGACTATGGGCCGCAGTGATCCATAGCTGTTTCCCTTGAAAATGACACACAGCACACTTCAATATTTTTTTAAGAGTGTGCTTTTTTCCATTCTTAGGGGATGAGCTGTTTTATTTATCTGAGGTGTTTTTTTCCTTCTAGCGAAAGTGAGACTGATGGTTTGGAAGAATGCAGTAACTCTCCTTGTCCATAAAACCAGGTGAAGCTGGGGCAAAGACGAATGCTACTTGCTGTATCAAATAATCAGCTGTGTAGATTACATCTTAAATTTTCTTTCCATGAGCTAATATTCCACTAGGGACAAGCGTTATTCTGCCTCATATATATCTGTAGGGAATTAAAAAAAAATCTGAATTACTCAGAAAGTGGGTGGTTTCATTTAGAGAGAAGAAAATATTTCAAAATATGGAAAGCTTATGTTGGCAGTGGCTCATACACTGTAATTTGTGGAGATGGAGACTAATTAGTCCCAACCACACAGTGTATGCCTCTTTCTGGTAACTGACAAGCTTTTTTGAAATACAGAAGATTGTCTCTTTATTTTGGCATTTAATATTTATGTATTTACTGAATAACAGCCCAGTTTTTTATCTGAGTGATTCATAACATGTTCACATCTGCATATGGCTGGTACACAAAATTATATATACTACGAGAATGAAAGAATCTCTACTCTTTTCCCTTCCCTCAGAGAAAGATGCTACATTTAATCTGATGGGTTTTGTTACCTTGGTTAGCTTCCTTACCCAGTCAGCCTTAGGCCTTGCTGGGACCCAATCCAGCAAAGCTTTTAGCACATGTTTAAGTTTAAGCATGTGTTTAACTTCCCTTGATTAAAGTTAAACACATACTTAAGTGTTTTGCTGAACTGGGGTTTCTCTGAAGTAAGGTATGTGGGATGCCAGCCAGGTTTTTTCCATAGTTGTGATCAATTCTACCCAGCTCAGCAGGTTTATTTTCTTAATATATTTTACACCAGGTTGATTTTGGCTGTCGATAAGAAGGTATTTACCTTCATATCAATAATTTGTAAGTGTGCATGCACACATGCAGAGAACTTCTGCTTATCTGTAAATTTGTAACAGTCTAAGAGGGAAGTAAAATACAGAGAAAAATACCTGTAGGTGTATTTCTTAGGTAAGATTTGTTTAAATTCAAGCTGTAGCCTGAAACACCTACTAGGATTCTCCAACCATAGCTCATTTTCATTAGAAATGTGCCAGTGGTGGCCTCTTGCTACTTTTTGTAGCAATGTAACATTCAAAGCAATTGTCAATCTATTCAATCAGTGTGAAGAAGACAAAGGAAAAAAAGTAGCATCAGCTGATGCCTGAAAGATCAAATCCTATTTGAGTTGAACTGAACTACTTGATGCAGTTGGTCTGGGATGACTTCTTGCTCAGTCATAGTATAACACACCTTGTGTAGTTGCAGTAACAATTTTTGGTATCCTGTTTTGCAGGCCATTTTGTTCCAGCTCAGCCTTGAGATACCAAGGCATCATCAACTAGGTGAGGAATGTATGTTACCTACCCAGTGAGGAAGGAGTCAAAAATAAGAAAAAACTTCACCCTTTTCTCCCAAGAAGAAAGCATACTGAGGCATACCACTCCACAAAAGACCTTCATCTATGGAAAATGGCCCAGAGAAAGCAATGTATTCTTAAATAATATGGGAGCCATGTTGCTCCAAACCACATGAAAGATGCAAGCAATAGTGAAATGGCTTTAATTTGTCAAGAAAGGCCATCCACAGTTGCAGTGATGTAAGGTTATCCCACAGTGTTAGCCACACTTGCACAAGCACACAATGTTTCTTCAGCTTAATCCTGAGATCAAGTAAGAAATCAAGAATAGTTCTTCCAGTTTTGTGCTCTCAAGCAAAACATTTGTGCAAATAATTCTTTAACATGGTAGGGGTGCCTGTGAGCCTTGTCCTGTTGTAGCATTTTTTCAGTCTAGATGTAGATAACTGCTATCTCACATTACTATCACTTTGTTAAACATCTTTGCCTTTTGACCTCTCTCAACACTGTTTTCTTCTGTGAAAATAATTAAGCTTATACTAGGCAAAATAGCAGTTTGCTACAACTCCTTGCTTTTCTCTCAGCTTTCCAGCTATGACATAATTTAGAGAAGCCACTTCTAAAAATACAGCAAGACCTTAACCAGGCCTCAAATGAAACAAACTGAAGTCACAGCAGCTACACCAGTGCAAAGTAAGCAAGAAAAGAATAAACCAAGTATCCCAGTGACATGTTTTTTCTCCCCAAAAGATGTTGCTTAAAGGTAAAGTCCCACAACTAATTATACTGTCTTGTATTCTTTCAGGTGCATATGGTGCTTCAACTCCTGATTTTAGCCTGAATAGTTTGGTGCTGAAGAACACCCTGAAAATAAAGTAAACGAGTAAGAACACCAAAATCAATAATGTCTGGGAAAGTCAAAAACAAGATTATTTTTCTAAAATCCAACCTATCTTTCTATTAATTTTGCTTTCTTTTTGACAAAGATTATTTTCTCTGGCCATTTCAATTGATGGTAACCATATAAATCCTTTGGGAATTAATAGAAGAGAGACTTATGTGTTGCCAGACCACAGATGAGCTCATAGCCGCACAAGGAAATTAATTAATAAGGAAAGACTGAGATGCATTAGTTTCAGTCAATTTGCACATTCCAGGGATCACTAGTAAAGTAACTGTTGTCATAATATTTTTTCTTTTAATATTAAAAAGTATTCAGACCACACAACTGAATCCTGCCCTACGGAATCTTCAAAATTCTGTGCTACAGGATGTACATCTGTAATTCCATTCACTTGCCTGCTAGACACATGTGCATTGCAGGGCATAATTTGGCCCATCATTATGTTTTCCTAACATAAATTAACATTTTTCCCAAGCTACCAAGCCAAACACAACAATAACTACTGCCAGTATCTCTACAGTAAGATCTAAATATAAACTCAGGGGCTATAAGATGCTTACCATAGTGTTGTAATTCGCATCAATATTGAAGGTTGGAGAAGCACTGCGCGTTTTGGAGAGCTGCCCATCATTCTTTACTTTCCTTAGAGCATCATAAATGGGCTTTGGAGATTTCTGCTCATGTAGACTTTTTTTCAGCTGGCTTTCAAGGCATTGTGGGGCATCATTAACAACTTCAAAAACCCCAAAGTCAGAGTTAAACTTAACTGGCTGGGCAAATGTCTGCAAAAAAAAAAAAAAAAAA
>NDXB01013292.1:141414-151596 GCA_002631895.1 Agapornis roseicollis | reverse complement strand
CCAAAAAACAAACCACCCCAAAAAAAAAAAAAACAAAAAAAAAAAAAAAAACCAAAAAAAAACCAAAACAAAACCACCAAGAAAAAAACCAAATCTATTCAATACCCTGTAGTAAACTTAAAACCTTTTCCACAGAAGCCAAGAGCTGTAAAATCATACAACGTTTCACAGGACAGTAATGAGGGGGGTTTATAGCACCACCAATATTCTAGGTCATTGCAATAATGATAAATCTCTTCAGTGAAGATGCCTGTGTCAATGAGTGGGTGATAACCTACACTAGGAAGAAAGGGGAAAATGTCATCCGTGCCAATCTAATATACTAAGAAATATCTTTCTTACCCCACATTTGGCAAGGGCTTTGGCTTTTTACAGACAAGTAAAATACACTAAGCAAAGACTAAGTGTATCATTCTCTCTCTAGTTTGGGCCAATTTTTGATCCTTTGAAGATGGAAAGGGAAAACCCCAGAGGCAAATTATACCTCAAGATGTTAAGAAAAAATAAATATGGTTTAGCAGGAGCCTTGAAGCTTGGGATTCATATATTATCAATTTAACACAATAAATAGGATCAACAAGGACTTGAGAAACCAACAAATAAGAAGTCTGCTGATTTTGCAAACTGTTTCACTCCGGCAATTCTCCCCTTATACTCAGTACGAACAATGTAACTCAGTGTGGTAACCTCAGCTTCAGAAAAAATCTGCAAGCAAACAACAAAAAGCTGTTTTCAGATTGTAGTACAGCAATACTATTCAATAAATAAACCATTGCATGTACATTTTTGACAGCAAAGAAATTTAACTGTCAAATGCACATTGAATATGGTTTCAGGTGAAGAATTAATAGAATACATAATTCTGGAACCTGAAGTTACACACTTAACTGAAGGGAAGGCAAATTTCTCTCAGTCCTCCCAAAACAGAAACCAAAAACCATCCATCACCATGTTACCAGGATGTCAGGCATATTAATCTCACTGTTTTCTGCCTTAACACTTTTCAGATATACTTAACTTCAGATACAGTTAACAAAGTGTAAATACGTGCACTACATCTCACCCCAAATAATGTAGTTACATCCCAGGAGAAATAGAATGACCACAGCTTGGCTGACTCTTAGATTAAGGCCCTGAAAGGGTGGGAATTAATAGAGACTTCATCAAGGAGCTTTGCCAAAACTTCCTTAAGACAGGCATGTGTGTATCATAATTAAACATCAGTGAGAGTCCAGACCAAAAGAGAATTTGAGCAGCTCTATGAAGTATTTGGAAAATTCACACTGCACATGGCCAGTAGCAAATCTCCCATTAAGTTTAATGAGTCCAGAATTTCCTTTCCATTGATGAGGAAGACACAGGTCACAATTACATACCACAATCTAATTAACACTTTGAGTAAACCCACTATCAACAAGAAAAAAAGTAAAACATGCTTCTTTTGCTTCCTTGAATATCAAAGATATCAAGCAAATTCTAGTCCTGAGTCTTGACATAATATGCATGTGGGACCTTATTTATGTAAAGCCTTTTTAAGGGAGGTTGTATTGGCACCTGCAGCCTCCCTCCACACACCTGGAAAAGGCAAGAGGAAACTAATGAGCATGCACTAATGCTTTGAATTGATGCATTGATGCATCAAATTAGTCACAGCCATCTTCAAAACAGAGAAGGGCCGGAACTATACAGCACAGTGGACTGCTTTTTGCTTTCTGTCCTTTCCAATCTTTTGCTACTTTGTAGATCAGAGTTGTTTCTTCTCTTGAGAGCACTAGGTTTTCAGGACCATTCTGTTTTCAGAAAGACCAATTTGCACAAACTTTATTACTTGGGCTTTAATTGTTTTCAGAATCATCACCTGCACCAAATCCTGGATCCTGACTACTCAGCAGAGAGCATTTATAGTGAGAACAATTTCAAAAGAAGTAGTCTTCAAATCTGAAGTGGATAAAACTGTGATCACTTAGTAGCTTTCTGCTAAACATAAACCCCACAGCCAGGGACTTGGCACCAAAAGCGTCATCTCCTGAATATGCTTCAACTGAGGTGCAGTTAGCGCTTTTGTTGCTAGTGCAACTCCTTGAGGTTGCAAAGAGGAGTGTGTCTTCATCAGGATCAGCAGTAACTGGAAAATGAGGGGGTAAGGCCCCAGCATGGACTTGGAGTAGAGGAAGTAGCAGTCAGCTTGAAAAGTTCAGGAGAAATAAGTTGACATTACTGCACTTTCTTACTGAAGCCTCCAACACTGAGCTGGATGGTCGTTCTTGACTTCTGAATTTTCTTTCCTGGCTTCTGAATTTTCATTCTTGGGTGAATATATTAAGACTGGGTGTTTTAGATACATGGATAAAAGATTCAAATTGTAGGGATGCCTGCCAGGCTAGAAATGGAAGCGCATCCTTGCCAATGTTTCTCTCAAATCTTCATTTTAGTAGTTACTAAGGAAGGTGCAACAAGTTTGTGTGTCACATAATTGGTTTCTGCTATTGTGAAGTCATTGTACTACTGGCAACAAGCGTCCTCATGAGGGTTTTTGTATTATTTTATCTTTCATAAGTATTTTCTGTACAAACGATCCTTCACTACAGTATATAGAGCTTAGGAGTACCTAGATATTCATGTCAGATTGTATTGAATATTATTATAACAACAGGATCACTTACAGAATATACTGTAAATCAAAGCAAAAAAAACAATCTGCTGCTGCTACTGCAAGTCCCCAGTAATACAATTTTCCATACACTACTGGTGGATTCTAAATCAATGCAGAGGCAGTTCCTTAAAATAAGCATATGCTACCCCTGATTTCTGGTATCAAGTCACACAATATTTTCAGTTTAACTTGTTGCCTAACTACTAGCACACCTGGGTAATACTGTTCCCAGGCAACTGCATATAAATACAACAAGAATAAAGCAATGGAAATTTCAATGTGGTGTTTTAGTAGAAGCCTTCTGAGAAGGAGAAGGACCTTGGGAATATAAGGTATTCAAACCACAGAACTCAAGGCATTAATGGAACTTAATCCTGAAGAGGGTAAATCCTCAGGAAAACGTCAAAAAAAAAAAAATAAAAACATTTATGAGAACATTACATTACATTACAGATAAAAGTACATTTTCATGAAGATATGTCAATACACAGAAAAGAAATAGTGTGTCATCTTNAACTTAAACCTGAAGAAGGTAAATCCACAGGAAAACGTCAAAAAAAAAAAAAATAAAAACATTTATGAGAACATTACATTACATTACAGATAAAAGTACATTTTCATGAAGATATGTCAATACACAGAAAAGAAATAGTGTGTCATCTTAGAAACCTAACAAGATTAGCAGCATAAAACAGTGTTTACTCAAGAGTGTCTGTAAACTCTTTTCTCTGGGCTTCC
Organism: Agapornis roseicollis; assembly: GCA_002631895.1. Taxonomy (NCBI): domain Eukaryota; kingdom Metazoa; phylum Chordata; class Aves; order Psittaciformes; family Psittacidae; genus Agapornis; species Agapornis roseicollis. The sequence continues at coordinate 148,205 of NDXB01013292.1, read as the reverse complement.
AGAGCTGTCAGGAATGCCTGGACAATCACTGCAGTTCAGAGCTGCTGAGCTGTGCCAGGACTAGGGGCTGAGGAGCCCTCTGAGGCTAAGGAGAATTTTGGCCTCTAAAATGTTTTGAGATCTGTGCACATCCAGGGAGACCCAGAAACTAAGCAAGCTATACTTCTTACCCACTCCATCCTTTGTGATGTAGGGAAAACTTGAAGCATAGATTCCAAATAACCAGCAAAGGCATGGAGGATGGTATTCCTGTGCTAAGAACAATCTGGCACAAGGAAGGAGGCCTGGGTTTAAAAGCTATGTAGTTAGACTTGGACTTAGACAGATGTTTTAAAGAAGCTGCAAGGGGAGGTGGGGAAAAAGAGAAAAAAAAAACAGCTCTCTCACACACATTTTCTTCCATCTGTATCTCCCTAGCTTTGTAAAAATTATTCTTAGGAATCTTGCAGTGTGATGAAAGTATGAAAAGACTGAGCTCCTCAAGGAAGTCAGTATCACTGCTGTGCACAAAACCCACATTCTGATACAGAGTTAATAACTCCAGATTTTATTTTAAGATAAAAAATAGATATGGAGAGTCCATTCTGCCATCCTTAGTTCTGCAAATCCCATTATGTGTACTTTTACACAAATCTGTGATGTGGCTTAGAGAGCACATCAGTGTCTAGTTCAGCTTGGTAAGTCTAAATCATAACAATTTATTACAATGGTGGCTACACCACAGTCTTAGGTCCAAGGAGCATCAAAAAATATACTGCCCCTTCCTAATGCTGGTGGTGGTTCCTAACAAGCAAGTTGCAGAAATAGATGTATGTTCTCACAGTACAGCCTGTTGGACTGCAGTGCATTGGGAAGGAACAGGCCATGTGGCAGCTCTGCCACAGATCAGACCCCATGGGAGCCATGAGTTATGCTGTGGAAAGGTCTGTACCACTCTGAAAGAGAATAGGGATGTGAGGTGTGGAGATGGAGAGAATGGAGATAGTCAGGGCCAAGACTACTAAAATGAAGTTGAGTGAGGCTGACATGTCGAGGGAACAGGACAGTACATCTGACTCTCACAAGAGTGTGGGGAGGAAGGGTAGCTGATGAGGAAAGGCAGAATAATATAGGGAAACTGGTTAAATATAGGTCACTGGGTACAGTGATCTAGCTGCCACCAGATCAACACACAAACTGCAGAGTAAGGCTGCATCCTTCCAGCTGCAGGTGGGAGAGGAAGAGGCATGCCAACTTTGAGACCTGCACACCCATGAAAAGAAACAGAATTGGTTTCTGAGCTAAAATATTTATTAATCACTGAGTGCACTGCCAGAATAATGCAAAAGGACAAACATTTGTTATGTTGGCATGTTGTGATACTAGAATAGATGTGAACTCCTCATACTATTTATATAAGTATTTATGTGGTTTTTTTTTCATTTCCTACCCATATTATTTTAGTGCACCATGATTTAAACATGTTAACTTGCAAGATACACATTGGCCTTTTTAGTCATCAGCGCACTTGTAGTAAGTATGGGTAAAGCCCTTCATCTTTCACAAAGTCGAGCCATGATAATCCACGACAATATCTGTCCCCAGAAGTGCAGATGCTGTGTTATTTTATTTGCCACTGATAATAACATTAAACAGTAAGAGTTGCTACCATTAAAATACAGATATATAGTATAAGCCATTTACAGAATCGCAGAATCACTTTAACTACCCAGTACAAAAATGCAAAATATTCTAAGCTGGATTAATTTTAGTAAGGTGTTTCTTGTATTTTGCAAGGGATTTCTGTAAGGTACTTACCGGAAGACTCAAAAATTCATTAAAGTATTCCACAAGCATACCATCTGTGGCTAAGAATTCTTCCTACAGAGAGACAAAACCAGAAAGCAAAGCTTGTACTAATGTGCACTAACATGATTTGAATGCACTACTGCCTCAAACAATGTTTTTTTTCCATGAGATATGACATGCAAACTTTTGCAAAATGTTGTTTCCTACTTTTGAGACTATAATAATTGCATCATTGTTATATTCCAGCCATTGCACACTGCTGAGGCCCCTAGCAATTTAAAAAACACACATGAAGGTCAACCCTTTGCCAAGAAATTTACAGATAAAGCCTTCATAAACCCAACAGCTTCTAAGTGCTGGAAATCTGCTCATTTACTTTTGAAAAAAATGTGCATTAAGCTAAGAGTCTAGAAATTCCCAACATTAAACCTTTCTCTCTTGCATCTGGGAAGAACACAAGTCTAAACATTCACTAGAGCCTGACTCTCATTCCACACTGCTGCTTGGGGACATTTGGAAATAAAAGGGAGGTCACTGATCTATAATTTGGCTCACCAAGCAAGCTGTGTGTGCCATCTCTTTGACAGAACTGGGATGTTTCCTGTTGACCTTTTCAGAAGTAAAGACTACCTCTGCAGGTAGGTTTTGTACCTGTTCTGACCCCTGAGTTATAAACCCTGCTAATCAGACTCAAAAACCTCACAGTAGAAATTAATGTTTTTTTCTGCTGACAAATTACTAAGCCCCCATTTCCATTCAACAGAAGACAAAAGTAGAACACTATTTCATTGGTCTTCAGAAATCTGTCTTCAATATAATGAAGACTCCTAAATGTAATAGTTTCAGATTCTTGAGTATTCTGTTATTTCTGTCTTGCAACACAAGGAGAATTCACCCAAATCAAATGTATTTACCAATATCAGCAAAGGTCTTGTGACACAAATCCTTTTTCTCTTTAAGTGCAAAGTGTTTGTCTGGCCTTAGCCTGACAACATTTATTCCTTGGCATTTGTGATTACTGCTAGGAGTGATACAGGACAGGCAAGTTAGCTCACACTTATTCCTGGGAGATAATGACAACACTGAAAGCAACTCTTTCTGCATTACAGAGGTGGTGGGGTTGTTGGAGCACAGGACCATGGTCCAATGCACTTGCAGTACCATGGACCTAGAGATGTTAGGGCATTGATTAAATAGGAGAATTTACCAAAGTGTCTAACCCAAAGCATTTTGGGTCAACAGAAGTCAACAGAAAATCCCCTCCCTAATGTCACTAGGCAATCAATCAGACCCAGAAATCTCAATTCAGCAAGTGTTAACATAATTAGTAATAACAAGAGCAAAACCAGAATATAAAGAAGCTTCAGTGTGCCTCATGTTTGGTTTGGGCAATGCACAATTAGATTTGACACTGATAAGCATGAATCTGAAGACAGCCAGATATGATAATACCCCATGAAAATACCTTATTGTTTCAAAAGACTTACTCAAACCAACTTATTTATTACTGGCTGAAGTATAAGTTCCTTAAGAATATACAGGTAACATGTGGTTTTAATTTGCTAAAGGATATAACTCTCTGCAGTCCCATATAACAGCAAGAAATGTAAACACAGTGGTTGATTAATCAATAAAATGTTTATGATCTTATTAATGCAAGCTTTGCTACTTACTGATCTTACTGCATCTATGCACAATACACTGTCCTCTGGTGTTTGAAAGGTTTTTTTGTGGTCAGTCTTATTTTCATTTCAAAGCATAGTTGCACTTGCATATTTGTACGTTTTAGGTTATCAAGTCCAACCATTAACTCAACACTACCAAGTTCACCACTAAACCATGTCGCTAAGTGCCATGTCTACACATCTTCTAAATACCTCCAGAGATGGTGACTCCATCTGGAGGTATTTGACACTACAAATAAGTAAGTATGGAGTACTGAGTAATTTCATAGTATTTTCTCAGGAAAAAAAAAAATAGTTTTAAAGACTAATTTTATTCTTAGGGGGGTTTATTCTTTTTATTCTAAATATTTAGTTTATTCTTTATTTACCACTTCCCTGGGCAGCCTGTTCTAATGTTTTATAACCTTTTCTGTGCCGTTTCCTCTCATCCATTGCATGTGTCACTTCAAATAAGGTAAAACAACAGAGTAACAAATAAGGGAAAGAAGGCAAACAACAGGGAAATCCTCAATGAGCTATGAGCAAAGAGCAGAAAAGATAAAGGAGAAGATTGATAAACCTGTTGTGTTGAACATTCCATCTCATGATTTCATTCCTTCATCATATTTCACTTTCCTTTTCATTTCCATCCTTCTTCTCCATAGTTTCCTGTTACTTTTTACTTTTTAATTATTTTCAAACTAAGTCATTTTTTTTGTCTGAGAAAAATACCAAGAAATCACTCTGTACTCCATACTTACAGAGAGGAAAGAACTGAGAAATCAGACAACAGTTTCCAAAAATGTGTTTTGCTTTTTGTGTTCTACAGTTGCATGACAAAATGAATGATCAAGCTTTATAAAGCATACTTACAAACACTTCTTCTGTTATACATGGAGGCTCTGGAATACAAAAATGAAATATCATGTTATTCAAGCAATACAGTCAAGCTTGTTCAACTATGATTACTGAACAGAAACAAAATGTAGTGAGGCATGAAAGCCTTCCTGGATATTCTTAAATAAAATAACTTAGCCTAAGGAAGTAAAATAAACTCTAAGAACATGCAGTAATGTTGACCCATGTATAAAAAAAGATAGAAGATAAAAAGAGTAAATAAAATATCTACCACAAGAATGATTTAAATATAATTCAAATGTTATTTAACTAGATTATTTCTCATACATATCAGTTAACCTCTTGTCAGCTTTGCTCTGCAAAATTGATTACTAGAATCTTGCTGGTTTTAATGAAAATACAGATTTCTGTGAGACTGTGGGAGCCTCAAAGAGCAAATATTATGAATCATATGATAAATTTACAAAATTGTTATTGTTGGTGTTCCCAGATATCAAAATCTCACTCATCCTAGAAGGGTATTCTGCCTTCCATGATTACATCTGAAGGGAATAAAGTTCTGTCTTGAAATTAAGGAATTTTACTGAATTTAAACCTAGCAGTTCAAAATCCTCCCTTTTTGTATCACCATCTCTGTACCTAAGACAACCACCCTTGGGTCAGATCCCCTGTCTGACATAGTTTCAGTCCATCCCCCTGCATGGGATGCACTACTTACCAGTGGTTAGCCTCTTCGACTGCATCCTGGATCTACACACATAAGGGCCAGCACCCACACCTGCAAGATTACAATCTCATTTGCAAAGGTGAAATTCTTGACTGCAGATCAGAAATAGAAGCTGCAGAGTTCCTGGGCCTCTCTGGTGAGTGCTGGTGTGCAGCAGGGCAGCCTGCCTCTGCTGCATGTCTCCCAGCAAAGCAGGGTTGCTATGACACTGTAAACAATGCATGGGGTGAGCTAAGCAGTAAGCAAATACTTCTCTTGCTGATGCAAATCTCCTTGAAGCAGACTTGGATATCAGGCATATTGATGATACGGTCCCAAAAGAGATGCCTGTGAACTGGGAATTTCAGGATATTTGTAGCAAGAATAGAAATTAAATGCTCTTGACTGACCTAGGCAGTTCTTAGTCCAAAATGATATTCTATCTTCTCCTACATTAGCAAAACCCTCCAGCCAAGATTTTGCCTTAAAACAAATCCCCAAACTTATGACTAATGACCAATGGATTTACATCATGTATCAAATAATTCTGCATCCATACATATATAAACAGCCCCACTGTGATGTGCCAGAAACACAACCTGCAGCCTTGGTAACAGCCTTCTTTGCTTCCTCCTACTGCCAGGGCCCAGATCTAGCAGAAATCCAAAGGCAGCTACATGTGCCCACAATTAGGGAAAAGTTTATAATTAGCCCACATAGAAGGAGAAAAGACATTAAAAGACACAGAATAGAGTCTACTCCCAGAATGTTAGTTTCTTCATTTACTTGAGGGGGTACTCCAGGATATAAAAAGTAAGATTTCTGTTCCTGTTGTGGTTTAAACCCAGTCACGCATCTCATTCACTCACTCAACCCCTCTCTCTTGCCCTCCCCTGCTTCCAGAGGGATGGGGAGGAGAAGTGAAAGAATGCAACTCCCACAGGTTCAGATAAGAACAGTTTAGTAACTAAGGTATAACACAAATCACTACTGCTACCACCAATAATAATAATGATAAAGGAAATAACAAGGGAAAAGAATACAGCATCTCACCAACCACCAACAGATAACTCACGACACCCCAACCCACTCCACACCAACCAAAAACCTCCTCCAACTCCCCAGAGAGAACTAGCCCTTCTGGATAACTCCCAGTTACCTCCTGGGCATGACATGCTATGGTATGGAATACCTCTTTGGTCAGTTTGGGTCAGGTGTCCTATCCCTGCTTCCTCCTGGCCTCCCCTCCTCCCTGGCAGAGCACGAGACTCAGAAAGTCCTTGGTCAGACTAAACATCACTGAGCAAGAACTAAAAACATCGGTGTTATCAATGCTGTTCCCAGGCTGAAAGTCAAAAACACAGCACTGCACCAGCTACTAAGAAGGAGAAAAATAACTGCTACTGTGGAACCCAGGACACCCATAAAATGTGAAGTTAATCCTTTCCAACAGGTAGAATTGCATTGAACTGTATATGAGACTACATTGTCTCATGCTGAAACTACTTAATGTGATTTCAAATATTTAAGCTAAAGTGCGTTGCACTTCTTTACTGCCTTCCCCTTTTTCTTTTTGATGCAGGTCTAAACAGAGTCTTTGGTGTATAACATTCTCCTAAACCTCCCTAGCTGCTTGTAATTTTTTTGGGAAAAAAAAAAAGCAAAAACAAAAACAAAAAAACAAACCCAAAGAAACATGGTGAATGTGGGTTTAGGTGGTTTTTTTGGTTGTGTTTTGTTTGTTTTTTTTTTTTTTTTTTCAGAAGGCCACAATT
>NDXB01013292.1:130512-141344 GCA_002631895.1 Agapornis roseicollis | reverse complement strand
ATTTTTTTTTTTTTTTTTTTATCAGAAGTGGAAGCCACAATTCAGCTTAGATAAAATTCAAGTTTGGAAATGAGTCCATTATAAAAATAGTCCTTTTTCTCTCCTGTCATCTGATATGTTTTGATATAAAACTCTTAGGTTTTTGTTTTCTGTGTGGGGTGCTTCAAAGATTGCAGTTCTGATTAAGCTCATCAGGAAATACTGTATTCTCTCATGAAGAATCTATTAGCAGTCGTTATCATTTTCTCATTATCTTAGTTAACAACACAAATTTTAGTCAAGTACTCCCAGTGTGTGTGCATTTCAGTCTTGATTTTATTTTGCCAGTTAAAAGTTCACCAGCAGGTGAAGATATGAATCATAGAATCATATAATAGCTAGAGTTGGAAAGGAACTTAACATCATCTAGTTCCACACCCCCTGCCATGGGCAGGGACACCTCACACCTAACCATGCTACACAAGGCTTCGTACAACCTGGCCTTGAACACTGCAAGGGATGGAGCATTCACAACTTCCCTGGGCAACCCATTCCAGTGCCTCACCGCCCTCACAGTAAAGAACTTCTTCCTTATATCCAATCTAAACTTGCCCTGTTTAAGTTTTAACCCATTACCCCTTGTCCTGCCACTACAGTCCCTGATTAAGCTGATTTACCCCCTTTTCCACATATTTGTTTTCTTGCTCTTATTTTCATTTTGATTATTATTTAACTTAGCAGAATTGCAGACCTGCAGCATGTTTCATAAACATAGCCAAAGCCATGATCTATCCCAAAAAGCATCTGACCTTTTAGAAAAGATGAATGTCTAGGTGTGACAAAGAATTCTAGACAAGAGAAAGTAAAAATACAAGAAATAGGTTTCAAATTATAAGCATAAGGCCAGTATAGAAAGAGATCTGCACAGGAAGACAAATGGAAGGAGAACATAGATGGATTCTCTCCATTCCTGCTGACATCTCCCTCCTCTGCTCCTATACCAAAGAGCCATTTGGAAAAGTGGACTTTCAGTGAAGACTTTACTCTGTCATTGTGCCTTTTCTCCACATTTCTCAGAAATTTAGGCTTTCAGCAATTTACCAATTAAAGTATCACTCAGGCAAATCAGATCAAAACTGCTGGGACAACTTTGCACTCGGAGAAACAAACATGTAAGCTATGCCAAATTGCTGGGTGAACAAGCCCCCTTGTGACTTGCTCAGTAAAGACATAAATTGGATAGCTTTATTAAATCTACATGTACATTTGTGGTTTTAGGTGCTAACCCATGTTTGATTCCTGGCAGTGGTCACAGTGAAGTTATGAACATCCCCATAATTAAGTACTCATTCAAAACAGCGGCAAATACAATACCTGAAAGGAGGTTGTATCAAAGTGGGCATCGGTCTCTTCTCCAAGTAACAAGAAACAGGACAGGAGGAAATTGCCTTTAGTTGCACCAAGGTGGGGGGTTAGATTGCATATTAGGAAAAATTTCTTCACAAAAAGGGTTGTCAGGCGTTGGAACAGGCTGCACAGAGAAGTGGTGGAGTCACCATCTCTGGAAGTATTTAAAAGATGTGTAGATGTGGCACTTAGGGATATGGTTTAGTTGTGGACCTCGCAGTGCTAGAGTAAGAGTTGAACTTGATCTTCAAGTTTTTTATTCAACCTAAATGATTTTATGATTCTAAAACAGTAATGGAAAAGATGTGATAACACTTTAGTCTATCAACATCAGAAACATTTTACTAGTGGAGGAGACTGTCAGAGGGAAGGCAAGCCCAAAGAGCAGGACATTTGCAGAAATCTCTTTCTGGATACTCACTGGAGAATACTCCTTGACTTGTCCATGTCACCAACAACCGAAGTATTCCTATAAAAATTTTATTCTACTAGGACAATGTAGAATTTTAAAGGGTTTTTTGGAGATTTTTAACTTTAAAGACTTTATATAAGGTTTTTTTTTTTTTCCCTTTGTTTCATATAAGTCTTAGAAAAGACAAAGGGAATACAAGGCACACCTGGAAAGTAAATCAGATTTGGAAGGACCACTTAGCAATTTGTGGTACGGTTTAGTGTATCTGTGACATGGTTTAGTGTGAGGTGTCCCTGCCCATGGCAGGGGGTTGGAACTAGATGATCTTAAGGTCCTCTCCAACCCTAACTGTTCTATGATTCCATATACATACCTGCAGTCATCTTATCCCTTCACAAATTTGTGTGAGTGTCCCAAGAAATAACTGCTGGAACTCTGGGAGAGTATCACACTACATTTTCCAAGTTTGGAAAAAAGCATTAAGACTTAAGTGAAAAAAAAAACATCCACCAAGATTGCAGCAGTTTGAAGAAGTATATTAGAAATAAAGTCATTCTATGAAGACAGTATGAAAATTAGGAAAGAACTACTAGACCCACAGCTATCAAACCACATACAAGATAAAAAAACTGCCATGGAACATAAGCTTACAGCAAGCAGAGAGATTTTTTTTTCCTAGCAGCCCATTACAATTAACACAGCATAGCTTTCAACTGGAACAGAAGGTACAGATCAGAAGAAACTACAACAGTTATTTCTCACAGAGATTTTGCTATCAGGAGGTGTATCAGAAATTTTGGCACTATGTACAAAGATTGTGTTGTCACTGTCTATTCTAAACTTTTCACATGGATAAACTAGAGCCACGGTTTGTAATACATTTTGGCTGTGCTAATTTAAGCTCTGAGGGTTTACCACCATTTCTTTCTTTAAGTTGTGGAAGCAAATGTCCTGACAACTTTTTCTTTTCTTTTTTCTGGGGTTACTTGTAGCTTGGTTTAAGTCAGTCAGTTCCTTGAACTTGGCTTAAAAGCTGTTCCAGCCAACTAAAAGGCCAGCACAAGAGATGTATGAAGACTATTCAGCAGACAGGAATAACATATGCCAATACCAGGTCCTTTAACAAGATCATCTCCTGACAGTAGGTGGCATATACCAAACAAGAAACACTAAAAGCATGCATGTCTTTCTCCAGTCTGTTTTCCATCTTTTTTCCATCTGTTACAGTCATCAAACAGATGTCAACAACAGTCCTCAAGCCCAGGAGTCTCCAGCTAAGAGCTAAATTATCAATGAGAGATACTACTAGTGCACCAAGCCTGTGGATAGCAGCAGTGCTGTTTGAAATAACACATCCCACTTACCATCACCTCCCACCTTTTTGTGTCATGCCACCATGGCTGCTTGTGCAGCAGCATAATAAAGCAGACTGGGAGACTGATCTGGATTGAGGGAGGGAGGGTGGGAGAAGAAAGAAAAAGAAAAGAAATCAGAAGGAAAAAGGAAACAGATTTCATGGATATCAGCTCCCAGAACACAGCAGGGTCAATGCAAGAGGTCTTAAGAATAGTGTAAGAATCCATAACTAATTAGCGTTCCTTAAGATTTCAATAATACTTCAGAAAAGCATACAAAATTATAGTCGTCTTATTTTGTAGGGATTCTACTTTCCTACCTACTGCTCTCTCGGTCTCCAAGAGTACCTAGTTAAAGGATAAAAAGCACATTGATTTTCCAAATTCTCACCCGGTCTTCATTTAACGAAAACCTAACAAAATCCTGCCATTCTGATACTGTTTAAAATATCTTCCATGGAAATACTCAGTGCCTTTCCACTTTTGAGATAATTATTATTTTCCTTTCTTGTTCACTAAAGCCATCAGAATATCAATTAAGTGTAAGATGCACACAATAAGTTATTTTTTCTGTGATCATTTTAAATCATGGTAGATTGAGGAGGCACTTGTAGATTATCCATACTTTTTAAAAGTATATTGGATTTTATTATTTTCTTTGGGAAATAAAATCCAGAGCATGCAGCTCCTGAAACTGTCACTTTTCAAATACTTCAATTGTAACACTTCTATGAGAGAGCTACTTTTTGTAGCCAACACCAGGATGTCAAGGAGACTGCAGGATAATCTAAGCCCATGGCTAAAGAGAGGAACTGAGCCAGCAACCACTGTTTAGGCCAACCTATGATTCTGTGATCTTGCCTTTTTTCTGTAGGACCTGGCTGTGTGCCCAGCACAGCTTCACCCTGTAAAGAAGGCCCCAGAGAAGTAATACCATCTGAACTACTTTCCAGGATGCCACTCTTCTCTTGCAGATTTTGGTATGAAGCTCCTAGGGACTAGAATTATGGCCACCCTTGCTTTAAGTTATTCAAAACATTTTGCATTTGTATCGTTCTGTTAGTGTGTAAGGGTTAAAGCAAGAGGGGAAATGACTAAAGTTCTCTGTAAGAAAAATCTTTGGTGCCCCCTTCTGATAAAATGGCTTTATCAACAGAAAAGCACTTGAAATTAAGGACTGTTCTCAGTGAGAAAAGCAGTTCAACACTTAAGATAGCTTTACATTTAAGTTAGCTGAGCAAAGAATTTCAAGAATTATTTTGTTTTCTTCTTATCCATTCTGTGTTGTATAATGTTCTCCCTGGACAACTCTATCACAATTATTTAAAATAAAGAAAAAGTCCAGAATATAAACAGTGCCCCACTAAGCATTTCTGTTTCGAGCAGAAAACAGGACCCATTGTGCTCCTTCACACTATGTCTACTTGGGATACAGAGTCTTGGAACAGGATCCTGTCAGAAACACTTCCAATAGCAAGGCATCGCAATAACGGTTTTTGCACACCACAGAGTATACAATGGGAAAAGGATAAATGAAAATTGAATCTGAAATTCCAGTATTTCATGAGAGCTCTTCTTGTGCGTAAAATTTTTCAAAAGATGGAAGAATGTTGCCAGCACAACTGAAATTTACATTTAAGAGCCAAAGATGTTGCCATTGCCACAATCTGTGCAGCATCTGATCAATTGAAACATACACCAGGAAAATGTGATGGATTCATACCAGAGGAAAACTTCATTTTGTATCGTGATGGTCTACATATACGCTAGGCACTGAGCTACCAAGTCCTGGCAGAATGGAGCACTTCTAGAAACATGCTCTTCAGGCCCCATATAATGTATTACACCAAATTCAGTGCTTGGTGAATGAGACAGGAGTCCTCCATTTCAGCAACAGCAGTCCTTTAGGATGATAATTAACATTTTTGCTGAAGTGGAAGACCACTGCACAACTGCTGACTAATTCTGCAATAACCTTGCTGCTCCAAATGATAACTTTTAGTAAGTGTTATTGTGTTTATCTAGGATACTATTGCTTCCCAGAAGTTATTAACCTTCTACAGCTTCAGCTGGTTCTACTCATGACACAATGTTTAAACAGCTTACAGAAACAGGTTTTTCACTGTGATTCAGGACTGAAAGGAAGCAGCTGAAATGCAGGCACAGTTTCCACATCCGATTTGCCAGGGATCGGGGGGAATTAAGATACAACCACTCTTACAGAACTGTTTTCAGAATGAGTTTTAGAGTGCAGAGGGGAAATTAGAGGGGCTTTTAACTCCTGAATTTCAGTCTCCAAGTCAGAAATCTATTTTTATATGAAGCGTCTAATATTCATCAGTGTTTATGAGTTCATTCAGAATGCCAAGCCACACATTTTCAGCTGAAGAGCTGGTTTCTTTACTACTCATCCATTAGCACCCAGCTCAATAAGGCCTCATGAGCATTTAGGCTTCTGACAAGTTTGCACAGGTTCTAACACTGCACAGTGGCTTGTCAAAGTTAAGAGGAAAAAATGTGGTTTTTTGTAATGAGAGTTTCAACTAATCAGAGCTCAGAAAGTAAAAGCAAACACTGTTTTTGTTTAACTAAAAATAAACACATTATTCCCAAGAAACAGTCAGATTTTCTTTGGGCATCTGACAAGTGATAAAAGAATCTGCTAGATGCTTTGCATCGAAAATCATGTAAGAGTCACCACAAAGAATTTTCATTTATAAAAATATAATATAATCACACCAAATATTAAATCATTGTGACATTGAAGTAGAGAAAGAAGAAAGCCTAAAGCTTTGGAGCATAAAGTACAAGGTTACCCATTTAAGGTTCAGTAAGGATTTATGCAAAAATTAATCTTTTCAAAATTTGTGAGAGAACAACATGGAAGTACTGCACCTAGTGACTAAACTGTGAGTGTGCAGAAGACATAAAAGAAATGCTAGTCTTTGTATGCACTGGCCAAATTATTTCTGCCACAGAAAAGAAAGCCCTAAGGTTATTCAAGATCTTAAGGAGGTTTCACCTGAAATACTGGTTGCATTGACTCAAAGCACAGATTCCAACAGAAACAGTAAAAAGTCATTAAGACAGTACAAGAAACAAAGGTTGTATCTAAGAGATGAGACTAAGTTCAGAGTTTTCAGTCAATGAAATAAAGAGTGAGGAGGTATTTATACCACTCAGTCATAACAACACTATTGAAAAAAAGTCTCAGTGGAAGAACAGAATAGCTACTTGAATTGCAACGCTTAAAAAAAAGGCAACCAGTTAAGTGAACAGTAGAGCAATTGTCTCCAACATAAAGGTCATAAGACAGTATCATATCCAGTTTTAAGGCAGAATTTGATGAGTTGATTTAAGAGCTTGGTGCTAGACTCCAGGAATCCCTTTTCTATCCTGACAATGCTGTATTTCTTCATGTGCCTATGGAAACAGAAAGAAAGGCAGTTACTTCTTTTATTAAAATTAACCTACATTGCCTAAATTGCTTAAGGGGTATTAATGAATAACCAGCATATGGAATAGGAAAATAATATGACAGGTGTTGATGAGCTCCTTGAATTAAGAAACAAATTTTTTTTAATCATTTTTAGCTAGCTAGTGATAGAAAATACAAACACTCTCTATCCTATAAGCAATTCAAAAGATTTATAACAATTTTTTTTGCCTAAGCTCTTCCATACTTATCACCAAGTATGATCAGAGGCTTAAATAATTTCAGTTTCCTTCTCACAAGCCTTGAGGTTTATGGGTGCTGCTCCAAAATATAAAGATTTGTGAAGTAGAATTCTTGCAGCAACGCTTGTCAGGAACAGAAGGCTACTTGTAATATTTCTGTTCAGGAATTTAAACCCACAGGTCTGGCTCAAACCATCACCTCCAAAAAACTAAATGCATTAGTGCATTCCCTGGGCATCCTCTGTAGGTAATATCACTCCTCCTACTATAGATCATGCCTGTCTGAAGGGAAATAAGGGTTTCAAGGGTAAGACTTTCAGCAGTCAATAAACCAAATATTATCTTGAACATTAATTTTAATCTCATCATCCCCATCTTCCAGAGTGAGAGACAATTCACTCCTCCCTTTCCAACAATCTGTTGTCAATTTTAAGAGAAATTCTTGAGCTAGAGAATAAAGATGGCCAAAATATTTTGGGAAATTTTTGATCATTGTCATTTTTAGCTAAAGACCAATTTTGCATCCTTCTTCCCTGTGCTAGCTGTATTAGTACCTGCCCTTGAGTCCCTGGGAATTGATTCAGCCCAGTAGAAAAAGATGCTGGACATGAATCCCTAGACCCCCTGACACTCATGGACTGTTGGGTTGGGGCAGGGAGAAGAGGGGTGTTGCTCTTGAGTTTGACTTTGTGTTATTGTTGTTGTTGTTTTGGGGGTTTTTAGGGGGTGGGGGTTGATGATTTGGTTTTGTTTGTTTTGAGGGGAGTGTGTTTGGTTTTTAACAAAGTAGGAACCTCTGTTCTCCTTTTCTATTTATTTCAAGTCCAGACAAATATAGTTTAGTGGTGTCTGATGGAGACTAATTGAGAGACACAGTATATAGAAAATGCATATGAACAAGGACTCAAATGTTACTTTCATTCTCCTACCCCAGAGCCTTCATTTTTGTCACTAAGCAATCAAATATTGGGAAAGAATCCTGTTTTCTTTTACCCAAACTATTAGAAGCTATGAGATATCTATAACAAAGCTTGTGCTCTATTAGATGTTATTCTCTTCCCACACATTAAGTATAGCACTGGATGATAGCAGAGAACTCATTTCAGCTGAACACCAGAGCATAGTTACATTTGTGAGACCTAACTGAATAAGAGACATTTGATTCAAGGAAAGATTTTTGTGAGACAGATCTAGAAGAGGGAAAAAAAAAATAGGTTTTGAGATGCCAGAACAGGAGAAAACCTCAAAATTGTGAAATAGTATTCAAAACTTCTCTCCTCCGAAGCTAGTTCTCATTGGAGGGACACTGCAGATGTTCAGGATGCTACCTTTAAAAAACAATAATGCCTATACCAGAACCCATTTACACCCTTAACTTGCTCCCAAATCCTTCCCCTCAATTGTTTCTTCAGAATAGATTCTATGCAGACCCTTTTTACGGTCTTCCAGTTCAAGTGCTACCAGTCTAACCCTAGATAAATATAATGCAAAGGCTTAGCCAATACCAATATGCATGGAATGAAAGTATTGCATGAATAAAATTATCAACAAACAAGATTCTGGTAGATATATTGCACTGATCCCTTCTTCAATAATACCATGTTTGGTTAATAGATTTAGTATCAAAACTTCCATAAGCATCTTATTAACCACGTTATTTTTCCTCCTTCCAAATGCTGTGTGGAGCTACTACCCCAGAAGTCAGGTATACTGAAAGTACTAACCAAATTACAAATCACAACAGTTAGAGATGAGGAAGTTATGTTTTTAGAACATCCTGAACTGAATTATATATGTTAATAAATATTAGAAGCAAATACACAGCTTATTGTGCTTAGTCGAAAGTTTTTTTTTAAAAAACTGCTTTTTAAATGGCTCAGTGATAAGGCTTACCTATAAACACAGTAAAATTACATCATCACAAATATAACATATACGACAAAAATCAGAAGAGTGATGGAGAAACACCAGCTCTATACAAGCGTTCTGTAAGATGCTGGTGACAAATGAACTCCTTGAAAGGGCAAGTAGAAGTAAATTGATACTGCCTCTTCATAGAGTAGGTACTGTGCCCACTTCTGTCACCTGGATTTCGAGGAAAAAAAAAAGGCAAACAAAAAAATACCACAAATGATTTTTGTATTATAAGAGACAGACTGAGTTGTTTTACTGTAAAGAGTCAGCATATTAAGTTCAAGAGCAAAAATCAGTGAATTCCCTTAATTAAATCCTCAGACAGAGAAAGAAAGCTTTCTAGCAGTAGATAATACTCTAATTCAAGCAGAAGTATGAAGATGATCCAGTATCTAGGAGCCAAAGTAAAGTCAGGTGAAGTGTAAAACTAAGTTCAAAGCAACAAGGGTAATACACCAGCATATTTAGATGTGTGAATATATACAGTATCACCTGAATTTTTCAAGTAAAGACAAAAACTATGTAAAAAAACCCAATACAATGTAACGTTCACATAGTACAGGTTGGTTTAGAAATTGCTATTCCTTTGACTTGCATTAGAGAGGCTAAGAGAAAACCCAAGTAATTATTCCAATACAAAATTCAGACAACTAATACATTGCTTTTAAGGTATCATCATTTATATAGGTAGGACTATTTTTTGCATATGTACCTAGTGCTCCACTTTATAACATTCACTGTAATTTAAAGCAAATAAATAAATTCCATTTAAAAGATTTATTTAAAAAAATAATTTTCTTTAATTTGTCATTAAGACAAAAATTGCATTTTTAAACATCTATGAGGTGCTGGAAGCCAGATATTGAAGACTACATTCAAGATACTTTATTAAAATAATCCAGATACTAGCAAATGCCCAGCTACTACACAACAGGTAAAACATGACAATGTTTTAAAATGTTCACTTTTTTCGAAACAAAAAATCTGCTAAACTGATTAAGATATATACATGAGAAGTTATCTTGGCAAGTCAGCAAAAACACATTGAACGCATGTACTTCAGAATAATATGAACAAGATTAGGAATTTAGGAGAAGGGGGAAGGGAATTAAATGTATGGACTTACATGCCTTACAAATTTAGAGTCTTTTTAAATTTCTTTTGCTTTGGGCACTTCCTGGAGGAGCATCTTTTTTGTTCTGTTTTGCAGATAAACTATTACATTCTTTTGACCCATGGAATGCACACAAACATAAAATACAGAACTCAAATGCACATGTCTCTCTGCTACATAGTCCCCGTTTCTTTATCAATTGATATTTAGCAGGATATTGACATCTTGGACAAGGTTTTATAGCTTCATCAATGCACAGAGTTTTAGCAACCTGTAGCAAGAGGAGGGAGATGAGAGATACTTAGACCTTGTAAATGAAAAGTTTCTAAAAACTGAAACTGAAAAGTTTCTTAGCTACTTACTTTGATGTATTCTTCCTGTCTACTGCTTGAATGGGGAACAGAACTGCATCTCCTAGGTGTAACTTCAGTGTATGTAGGTGGTGTTTGTAAGACAGGAGTTCTGGCTTGAGCTTGAACAGGTCTTAGAGCAGATCTATTGAGGACATTAAGTCTTGTGGCAGCATCTTCAGCTTTCAATAAATATTCCTGTTAAAGTTCGTGGTGGGGAGGGGAAGAGGAGCAAGCAGAGAGAAGAAAAAAAACAAAAAACACACAAAAAGAAAAAGGTTTTAGTTGAGATTTGCAGTTGGGTTTTGCCTCTTTTTTTTTTGTTTTCCCTCTGCAACAACACATTAGGAAATGAAATTATGTATAGTGCCTGTATTCCCATTAAATATTTATGTTTAGTAAGAGAACAAGAGACAGGAACTATTAAAAACAAAGTCCCATGAACAGGATAAAAAGCCAACTCTTTTAGCACTCTCTACCAGAACTCTTCATGTTTCCAAATTTGGACACACCTCAACAGCAGGCATGGAAATAGCAAGCATAAGTTTTGTCACAATTGAAGCAAAGTTATACTGAAGTGTGTGGGTGTACACACACGTGGAGGATCTGAAAAAAAAAAAAAA
>NDXB01013292.1:115760-130449 GCA_002631895.1 Agapornis roseicollis | reverse complement strand
AAGGGTGGGGGGGAACACACACGTGGAGGAACTAAAAAAAAAAAAAAAAACCCATACCAACAAAACAAACCCCAAACATATATACATATACACACACTGCTATTAACATGCTTGGTTTTCTAGATGTCCCTTGAAAAAACTTCTACATGTCCTGATGTTCATAAGTACACCATGAAGAAGCCTTGCCACAAGCAGTCCTGAAAATGAACAGTCTAGGGTGCCTCCTACCGCATAGAGTGAAATGGAAAATGAGAAAATGTATGGCACAAAGGTGTGAACAGGGTTTCAGATCTAAAGCCAGAATCAGCTAAGGAAGAGATCCTACAGGATTCTCAAGGGACATGGGGCAGGTCAGCGTCTTGCATAGCTGAAAGACTAGTACCCAAACTGTGGACAGTTGAAAAGTAATAAAAGCTATTACATTCTCCTACAAGAATCCTTTACATACTTAAGCTGGGGATGTACCAGCTACCTTTCTGTAGCTTTACATTACGTTTCCTCTTTCCTCTGACCTGTCTTGGTTCACACTTGGAAAAAAAAAAAATAAAAAGAAAAGGAAAAATTACCTCTGAGACCAACCTTACCCCAGCTTCTTCTTTCAGGTGTTTTATGTACAACTTTCTCCTCTTATCTGCACTTTTATCTTGTACAATGATTTCACGCCAGCTTTTGCTTACTTCCCAAATGCTGGAACAAATTGATGAATAAAGTTAGCCACCTCCACATTTTTGCCAAGAAATAGAGAAGTCACATTAGTAAGCTACCTTTAAAAGACTTTTGCATGATTCCATGTCCTATTGGTCATTTTACAGACTACTACTATATTCTAGTTCACCCTATTGCTAGGAAATACAGCTCTCATACTCTTACACACCACCGTATAGAATAATAGAAGAGACTAAAGAACAGTAGCAATATAAATAACACAGAGCATCTCTGACTTACAAAATTAAATAAGTTCCTTCCTTCCACTTACCAAGTTTGTTTCTAAAGTAACATTTTCATGCACTAAATGTTACAAAAAAAAAAAAAAATCCATGCCTTTATACCTGTTTTCCCATTCCCTCTAACTATGGCACACATGGCACTCCTGATTTCTTTGAAATAAGTGACAGCCTCTATTGATTAAAAACTAATCTAGACCATACTCAGGAAGCAAAATTCTTTGAGCATCTCTGTACTTAGAGATAACTGAGGACATTAAATAAACAAGAAAAAAAAAATCTAGAAAATGTGTTTTGAGTACTATGCATTGTTGAGGAACTTGTAATGAGAAGAACTTCCTACATTTAAATAAAATTTTAATACATTTTATATTTTAAAAATACTGTGATTTGGTTTTAAATTTACTAATTCCCATGTTTGGCTTTTTGTTCGTTTTGGCTTTTAATTCCCCCCATACAATACATTTTTAAAACTACACAGAAAGAGACAGTTAGTGGCAACAAAACTTCTTCATTTCCTTAGAAACAAACCAAATCTATTGACACTACTCAAGAAGTTATTCTGATTTATTTGCAGAAACACATATTCTCCTCTTTGGAGGAGGGGGCAGGAGGAAAGAAGGAAGCAGTAGTACTTACCTGCATAGACTTTCCACTGCCAAAGCATCTAAAACTATAGCAAGAACATGTTTTAAATTTCTGTATTTTAACTCTGTTAAAATATCTAATTTTTCAAGGCCCATTTTCTTGCCAATAAGTCCAGCAAGAACATGCTCTAATGCAAATATTTCTGTTCCATGAATATTCTTCAATATTTGATTTTGGTCTGATCTTTGTCTTTGCAAGCAGATTTCATGAATGACTTTTAGAGCTGGAGTTCTTGAGAGATCTCCATGACTTACAACTACATCTCCACTAGGCTGTTCTGAAACTAATACATGGTCTTCACTGACAAAGCTGCTTTCTTCTGTTAACATACATGCTGAAGTAGAAGGACTGCCATGACGATCTTCTGTCTCTGACTGTGAGCCCTGTTCCAGAAGAGTGGATAACCTTCTAACTCGTTCAAGTTTTCTTGTCTTTCTTTTACTATCCAGAATTTTGGAATCTTTACGTTTTTGGGATAACTCTTGGAAAGATCCCTCATGATCAGACAACGAGTCTCCCAGTTTGTCCAAATGAAGTGAATTATATCCACTATCCTCAGGTGTTGAAAGATCTGGGTAACTTGCCAGCTTAACAGGGGAAGAATTTATATCACATAGTTCAAAGTTAAAGTTCTCTACAGGACTGTTGATGGAAGTCAGAAACTTACCCTCATTGGCCTCAGGTAACTCACTGTAAGTAGGAGTCCTAAGCAACCCATCAGTAACACTTACAAGGGAACTTTCACTGAATTCATTAGCATTGCTAACAATAACATCCTTACATTGAATTGGAGATAAACACTCCGGTTCTAGCAATATGGGATCCTTACATTTGGACTCATCTAGTGTAGAAGTTCTTTGTTGTGAAAAGGAAAGTCTCCTCTTTGAGCAATCAGGAATAGAGTCCTCAGTTTTTGAAGTATTAGTTGTAAGACATTTGTAACCTTTATCTTTGAGAGAATCTGAAGCAATTTGTGAAAGCTTTTCTTCAGAGCTCAAAATACAAGAGAGCATTTTCCCTGGGATGCTTCCTGAAGAGCCAGTTTGTCTTTCACAGCATCCTACAGTTGTGTCAGCTGGAACAGCCTTAGATAAAAGCAGCCTCCTGCGTAGTGAGGAGCTTTTTCTACTCACTTTAGGAGTTTCAAAAAAACCTGCACTTCTATTTGCTTCTTTTCTTTCTGATAAGGTGATAGAATTAATTTCATTTTCAATAGATGGTGACACAGGAAAGGGGACATTTGGACGAATGTGCTCAGAATGCTCTTGTAGCAATGACAGACTTTTTGCACTCAGCCCTTCTCTATGTTCTACATCAGGATCTTTTACTGGCTCATTGCATTTGCTGTCCAAAAATAACGAAGTGCGACATGTGTCTTTAAAACTGGAGTATTTCAAACTGCTGCTGGGAGACGTTAATCTATTTCTTTTAAGAACAGCGAACATTATTGAACTACTGTCCGACATCTTCTGCTTGGTACTTTGACTTTGTAAATGAGGATACCAGTGTTACTTCTGAAACAAATGATAAAAGTAGTCACAAAATCACCCTCAGATTAGTGAGAAAGCCTTTTGTAAATCTATCAAGCTAGCAGCCATGACAAAAAGTATTTTCATTAGTCCTAGGTAGAAACAGTGCTTATAGTTGAACACAAAGATAAATTACAATCAAGTAGACTGTTAGAATGACTAATTAAAATGCATAGTATACCATGAGGCATATTAAAACATACATCCAGTTAGCCAATTGATCTGACAATCCTCATCCAAGGAAAAACACTTCAAATAAGTAACACGGCAACTAATCTCATCTGTGCTGAAACTGGTGACAAAACTCCCTCTCATTCCAACAGGACCAAGATTCTTATTAGCACTGCAATATTGATACATCCAACCACCAACAGTTCAGTCCTTAAGAACTAGCAGGAGCTATTAAGAAAGTTTAGACATATTTGCCTTGAGAAAAATGAGAGGATTAAGCATGAAGTCACAAGTCCACAAGTCTCTTATTTAGACCCCTACAGTCCCTGGGTGGAATAAAATCTGACCTCTAGTTACAAAGGGAACATTAGTGCATTCTTACCTGCATTTAAATGTTATCTTGTAAAGAAGCTCTCTGCTTTTGCTCAGTTCTGTGTGTAAACTGAGTGTTCTGAAGCTTTACACTTTAAAGAAACTTATTAAGTATAAAAGCTTTTAAGAACTACTACATATTTTCCTAGAAAAAAAGCTACAAGTGGTCAATGCATCCATTGAAATAAGAGATATAAGAATACCAACTTATTTTTCACCATTCATGTGCTAACCAGAGTGGCAAAACTGCATTCTGATCACAAGACATAATAGAAGAGGTTATGAATAAATGCCAGTCTGAGGCCTGTTCTCACAGAAACCATAGCAGTTCACATCAACATTGAAAGACGTTCAAAGTTTGAATTGGCACCTTTTACTGGGGTATGTTACTGGCCTCTAGAACTGGTATTCTGGAACATAAAGCCTTGAAATAGTGGCTGAATTTTCAGAACAGACAAACATAGGAAACCTTAATGATGGCTTAAATACCAAATACTAAGACATAGCTAATATTCCAAAAGTTCTGACTTAGTCAGGCCCCTGGACACCAAACAGAAGCAGTGGGAACCTAAACTGCCAAGAAGTTAAGGGGTAACTGTCCTTTGATGATCTTAGGTGATTTAATTAGCATTTTTTTGACCAATACTGAAGGCATTTTAGAAGATCATTGCAGTATAGAAAATGCTTTGTTTTGGTTTCTACTCTGAGGAGAGAGCAAGGTATAGAAGCTCAAAAAGAACAGGATATTGAAGAGCAAACAGAACTTGGCATAAAGGCCTAGAGAATAGTGCTGTATTGGTATGAAATCAAATAGATCTAAAGCAGCAACAACAACAACAAAAGCATCTATCCACATAATTGAGGAAAATTCTTCCAGAAAAGAAACGTATGTAAAAATAATTCCGAGATGACAACAAACTCTGAAGTCTGGCCTTTCTCTTTTCCCTCTCCAATTTACCTCTACAGGTACCTTATTTTCACATCTGTTTTCCCCTCACTGAGCTTTCCTCATTCCTTGCTTTCATTTTGTGAAATAAATGACAGCACAAATAGGAAACACAAGTGCATAGCATTAAGCTGGTTATTACATGAATTAGAGATAACTTCCTTGACAGTGGAGGACCATCTCCAAGCAGTGTTTACTGTTTCATCAGCCTCACTTCTCAACATTTTAGACAATAGGCTAAAAATGCTGTGTTATGAGCTAGAAAATAACTTTGAAATATAGGGAAAAGGTATGAAGAGTCTTTTTAGTTTATTGCTGGTTTTCAGATGATTATTTATGCTAAGAGCAGAGAACCACATCAGCACATCTCTTGTTTTCATAAAAGGAGGAGACCTGTAAGAAGCCAGTAGTAACAATAAGGCATTATCATTGTGTAATCTGCAAGAATAGAGCTTTTAGTTTTCTATGCTGAATTTTGTGGAAGTGCAGTAGTTTGCAAATGTTATCGGAGGTATTCCTAACAAAATCGCTGATAAATAGACCTCTAAACTTTGAGTGTTACTTAGAGTTGGCTATTCAAAATCTCAATGCCCCCACCCCCACACATCTAAAATCACATACCCACACTTACCTTTAAAATTATTAATATTTTCCTTAAACACAGTGAAACTAACCACACAGTTAACAAAAGTGCACAGGCTTGCAGGTTTAGAAACTTAGTGTTCAGCCAACATGCTGAAGAAACAAAAGGAAAAACTCACTCTTCTAGTTTCACTCTTGGACATTCCATGTGAGAAATTACTTAACCTTATGAACAACTGAAAGTAGAGGAAATTTAAAATATTACAGCATAAAATAACTTAAGCAAACTTGTGCTTCAAATAACATAAAAATCATAGAAAAAAAAGTTTTTGCAGCTGTAGGGGAGAACAGAATAGCAGAGTTAAAGCAACGCTGATAATTCAAGCAAAAGCTAAAAATAAGTTGTAAAAACGCCAGCGCCCAGCAGGAGGAGCCTGTAAACGTATTAGATTGATTCTGAGAGAACAACTTCGAAACAATTTTAAGAAAGCTGCTGCAATACAGTAGTGAAAAAAGTCCATTACACTTCTTTACAACTAGTCCCGGTGTACAGCTGAGGTTTGTATACACTTTTTTTCCTTGTACAAATGAAGATTTAGTTTAACAAAAACCTCTCATTTTACAAATACACTACAAAAGAGAAAGGCTTTCGGAGATGCTAAATCTCTCATAATGGAATGAGATGCTACTCACATTGATAAGAAATGTTTAATAAAACCTCTTACTACCTATCTAAATTATAAAACACTTCCTTTTTTATGAGGGGAAATTTTCATCTACTAGATCTGACTCATCAAGCTCTTTTCATTTGGTGATCTTGAGGTAATTTCTGAAAGGGTTGTTAACCTTGGCTTAGACATCATAAAACACATGTGCAGGAAAGACTGGTCACACAAGCAGGTCAGTTACAGAGAAAGGACTAAAATCCTTATTTTCTAGATATAGATTCTTGTGCTGTATGCATTTTTTCACATCTATTACCAATTTTGTAGTTCTCAAATTGATCTACAAGTCAACTGCAACATTTCTGGCAGTTTACAGAACAAAATATTTCATATTCAGAGTCCCAAACTAAATTAAGGACAGGATTCTGGTATTTAGACAAGGAATAATTTCTGACAAGCTTAGTCTTACAGTGTCCTAAAGAGATAAAAATGTTGGTCATAGAAGGCAGTGAAAATGGTGCCTAGAACTTAAACAGAGGTCCTGGGATGGAGTCACACTTCTTTGCAATACTAATTTACATTGCCCAGTAACACACACTGAACACTGATGCTTTGAACTTCCTGTCCTTGCCACCATTGTTAGCAAAACATATAAAGGCAAAGTTCCAGTGATACAAGACTTATTTTCTCTGTTATTTAAACAGATACTATATCTGCAGTAAAATTATCTGAAGACCCTGCTATGTAAGGATCCATATATAAAAACAGGGAAATCATGAATGCCTTCAAAAGTATTAATATTGAAGATGGTATAGCTAGGTCCTATCTGTAAGATGTGGGTCACTTACCCTAATTTGTGAAGCAACTCGAAATCTTCCAAAGGAAAGGTTCTGTAGTCAAGGTATTGCTTACCGCTACTGATTACCTAAAGTGAGAAAGGATGTGGAGAGAAGAGAGAGAGGTGCAAGAGAAATATCACCTAGCTAAGACACAATTGTCAGTTCATCTGTGCGTTTACTGCAATGTCTAATTACCCAGCGATGAAGATAACGGCTACCTAGGTACCAACCCCCGAAGGTTTCTCAGGCACTGAGAAACCGGATACAAGCAAAGCAATAGCTTTACTCCCTCATCTGGCAAACGGCTGGGCACAGGATACAGAGCCTGGAGACCCCCTACCACCGGGTGCAGAAGAGCCGGTTGGCGGGACTCCCTGAGGGCTGAAAGCGAGGACCTGCACACTGGAAAGAACGAGGATCCTACCGCTCCAGCAGCTCGCCGCCCGGCTCTGGAGCCCGTTGCCCTTAGTGAGGAGCCGCTTCGCTTCTCTCCACCCACACCGGCTCCTCGCGTGCGGCCGCCGCCGCCGCTTTCCCTCGCTTGGATTTGAACTACCCGCCGCACCAACGGCCCCACGCTGCCTCTCCCACCCCTTTCGTGCTGCGGCCTTGGGACAGGCAGGTCAGGGCGGTGGGCTGAGGGCCTGAGCCTGGGGAGAACAGCTGCCCCGAACATGAAAGCCTACTCCTCCGAGATACGAAAAGGCTCACCCTTCTCCTTACATTTTATACTTCAGCCCTGCGGCCCCCGCCGCACCCAGCCCACCATTAAAGGCACCCCCGCGTCGTTCCTCCCCGCGCCCTGCTTCTCCTCAGGTGCCTGGGGAGGGCGCGGTTTTCCCGCCTCTGTGGGAACCCCCTCAGCTCCCTGCTGGGGCCGCCAGGGCTGAGGTGGGGGCGGGGGGCTGCAGAAGTGCGGCTTGATCTCAGCCAGGCAGAGGCTTTCACACATAACGAACCTTATACCACAACTTGTAAAGTTGAATTATAAGGGTGCTAATTAGTGCGATTAAATTAGTACGTTTGTACCCGACAGCCCAGAAACAAAGCAATCACCGAGCGTTTGTCAAGATCCATCTAAATAAACTGTCGGGTGGAAGACAGTGAGAAGTCTCTTAGGTTTTGAGTGGTTTTAGTTAACATGTATATTAAGAATAAAAAAAAGGAATAAACAAACCCACGAGCACTTGGGTGCCTGTTTTTTGCGAGCTCGGTAAGGATAACGTGGGGCTACACAGGGGCATAAAGAAAACCCAAGTAAATCACTGTAGTGTTCTCCTTCTGCTGGGTATTATTCCCCTTCATCTCGGTAATATTACCCCGGGTTATCTCTAATTTTGTTGCTTCTTTTCCTCTTTACACTTCCAGTTTTCTCCCTCCACCAGGACAGTGAAGGAGAGATATGAAATCGTTGGGTGCGACTCTAAAAGCAACACCTACATCCAAAGAAGCAAAGTAGAGGCTTTTCAAAGAAACGCCGAAATGAGGTACTGTCATCCCCAAATTTGCAGCGCTCCTCTCTGGCAACCTCCAGCGTATGACAGCCGACCTGCCCGGCAGGCTCAAAGTGGCCTCAGGAAACACGGGCTTAGAAGTCAGGGTACCTGCCCTTTCCTTTTTAGAAGAAATCGTTAGAAACTTTCCAGAATGTAATGCAAGTTTCCCAGAAGTGCCCTCTGTAGTATCGTCTGTTTCACATGTATCAGAAGAAAACATGTTTCAAATAGTTGTATTTATTTATAAAATAAATTATTTTTTTCCTGTGAAATTGGCAGCTTGCTAGCGCCTTAAAGCGAAAAGAGATGTAACAATTTGTAATTGCTGCATTTAATGCAATACAGAGACATCGCACTAAAACCAAAGCGCGATTTAACAAAAAGCGTCATACACCCACCAACCAACCAATCAGAAAAATCCAAACCTACACTACAAACCCAAATCCCCCAAACCTGAGAACATTGCTTCTAAATTAAACGAGGTAAGACAGTCTGCAACATACGCTGCGCTTGGCTCTGACCGCGTTTGCTTATCATCTAGAAGTACCCTGCACCTCCCCGCCTCGCCCGACAAGCCTTTCCTTACGCTTATCCTACCAACTCCCCAAGAGCTGTCTCACTTTCTGGGACAGCGGAGGTCTCCCACACAGCCGCCAACCTTTTCTGCTCCTCCAAATCCAAGGAGCGTCCTTAGGGCGAGAGTTTATCCGCCCGTCAGACCGCGGACTGCTGTTAAAGCGCTCCTCTGAGGGAAGCGGGCTGTTTCAGAAACGACAGGAGGAACCGAACCTTTAAGATCTGGTAAAACAACCTGGTTTTCCAAGGGAACAGTTAAAAGCTGCCAATAATCAAGCAGTTACAAGATTCCTTCCCTAATACGGGAGGCAGCTTCACAGAATTAACTTCAACTGACTTTTTCATGTTGTGGTGTTATTGACCAGTTCTTTTAAAATTACCGGTTTGACAAACGCATTTTAAAACATAAAACGGGCGTGGGGAAATAACAGTCTTTTTTATTTGTGTGTTTATGAGATGGTAATTACTTCGCATGCATTTACCATGAAAGGAAGGGTTCAGGTTTTCCCCCGTCTCTGCTTCATATTCCCTTTATTCTGTATATTTATTCAGGGCTGCCTGAAATCACTACTGTACTTTCATTACGTTTAACTTAAATAAAAAATTAGGAAAACCGTAACTATTTATTATTCGCCGAGTTTATTTGAGATAAGCTCAATGTATGAAGGTGATTTGCTACTATGAGAACGGTATCAATAAATTACCATTGGCAAAACCTCATGCACACCCATGCATTTGGGTGCTTACGGAACATTTTATACTCAGTATTCAGGAGGAGAAATACATTTCCTTAAATTAGGGAACTTTTTAAATGATGAAGTAATTTAAATTAGCATATACTCAAAACAGTAGTCGTTGAGCATTTTTCTTCCAGAAATAAAGCAAAGGTGAGTTATTCTGCTAAATGCCCAGAGAGGATTCCAAATCCGCAGCGCCAGTGACGCTGAGCCAGGGACCGAGAGCGCAGCCGGTGGCATTCCAAGTCTCGTCAGTGCTATTCCAGTTCGGGAATCATCGACGTTTGAACTTCTTTCATAGTAACTCACACTTGAAATGTGTTGTATTGCAGCTTATAAATTTGGGTTAATAGTACATATGGTACTGTCCACAAGCTTAAAATACTTTTACAAGGGCATGTAGTGATAGAAAAAGGGGAATGCCATTAATCTATAATAGTGTACATTTAGATTAGACATTGGGAAGAATTTATTTACTGTGAGGGCGGTGAGGCACTGGCACAGGTTGCCCAGAGAAGCTGTGGC
Organism: Agapornis roseicollis; assembly: GCA_002631895.1. Classification (NCBI taxonomy): domain Eukaryota; kingdom Metazoa; phylum Chordata; class Aves; order Psittaciformes; family Psittacidae; genus Agapornis; species Agapornis roseicollis. The sequence goes on along the minus strand of NDXB01013292.1, from coordinate 120,419 downwards.
TGCCCCAGCCCTGGTAGTGTTCAAGGCCACGCTGGACGCGGCTTTCAGCAACCTGGTCTGGGAGGAAGGTGTCTCTGGCCCTGGCAGGGGGTTGGAACTGGATGAGGTTTAAATTCCCTTTCAACCAAGCGGTCCTAATTCTATGAATACCGAGATGCTGTTTTTATCCAAGTGTCTTGGATACAACTGAAGACCCGGATGCGAGCGCCCGCTGTGTTAAAGTCCCGCGGCTGCCCGACCATCGCACCCACAGCCGGTCGGGCGCTGCCACACCGAAAAGCCGGGTGCACTGGATGTTGTCGCGCTACCCCTGCACTGCCCGCCGTCTTCTTCGCCCACCGGCGATATGATTTAGCCGAAAGCTTGAACATTTAACAAATGCCACCAAATATTCTGCGCTTTCCTCATAAGCTGTTAACGCGCACAGTAGTTATAAAAACATTCATTACTTTCTCGGCTTCACTACCCAGAGGGGAGGAGGTTGAAGGTGCCGGGATTAGCCGGCAGGGCAGAGACTCCCGCGGCACCCCCAAGCGCGCGTATTCCGGCTCTGGCGGCCGGTACCAGAGCGACACGCCCTGGTGTGCGGGCGGCATCGGCGCACGGTGTGTCGTCATCAGCCGGCGTCGTGGGCAGAGCAAGGCGGGTGGAGTTGCTGTGCAGGCAAGTGGCGGCTGGGGTTTGTTTGGGGGTTCTGGGATCCTCCCGTCGGAGCCAGTGGTCCCCTTCAGAGCGGGAGAGGGGAGGTGGAGAGACCGTGGTGAGTAGAGAAAAGCCTGGCCTAGCCTCGGACTTCGCTCCTGCATCATAAGCCCCAGAGGGAGGTAGGGGAGGCCCCGGTGCGGAATTGGGGCGGGCTAGGGTGCCTGCGGTTGAGGAAGGCCGGCTGGCCGCCCCACTCGTGGGTGCTACGGAACGTGAAGTAGCGGGTTTGTCTCTCACAGGTACGTGATAGCGCTGCCGGCGTCCCGCGTCTTGGCGGTAGATGGCGGCTGCACACGGGTATATCGCTGTGTGCCTTTTGCCTGTGGCATCTCGGCAGCACTTGCAGTTGCAGGGTACGTGGAGGCCGGCCAATCCACGGCACCTCACTGCAAAATACATAGCTGTAGTCTTTAGTAGCAGTGTCATTTTGCTGCATGAGCAGCACTCAGTGTGCCACTGCAGCTGTGGTCCCTCCATAGTTCAGCTCTCTGGCTTGGAAATGCTCTTTTCAAGTGCTTATGAATTACTATAGTATATTTTACTATAATGTGTTATTACTATAATTATCACTATAATGTTATCTTACTATAATGTACTGACACACCTGTGGATCAAGATACCACTGTGGTTAAGGTAGAGCAAAACCTTACTTGAAAGCTGTAGAGTTTAATGAATTATCTCCAGTTCTCTCAAGTGGAGTGGCATAATGGGATTTTAAAAAGGTTGTTTGTTAGGTGCTGACCAGACTTTTAAACAGGATGAACTGCTTCTGTCAAGCCTGTTATTCTATTTTCAAGACCCTAGCTCAAACAAATTGTGAGGATAGGGAAATAATCCTTACTGTAATATTAAGCAAAAGCAGCCAAGAGTCATGCTTATAAAAGCATTATGAATGCAATTCCCTGGCATAAGGGTTAGGAATCTTTGTCTCCTCTGCCAGGCAGAACAGTGACACAGAAAACAGCTACCTCAGAAGATTTAGAAAGCATGTACAAGGAGATACATCCTAGTCTAGTCTTGAATTGTGTGGAAAAAAATGTTGATTATCTGTCTAGTGGTTACAGTAGCAACCTTGAAACTTATGGTTGCAGCCATATTTCTGTGTTAGAATAGGATTACTTAAAGCTTGGTAGCATGTTGTTTGAGGATATGTAACTGTTTAGTCTGATACTGCAAATCCAAACTATCAAAAATGTCATAGGGCATTAAGAAGTGTTTGAAGAGTAGCACTGCATTACCAAAGTCTTGATCAGTTTGGTGATTGTGCACACCTATCTTAGGATTCTGAGGGTGGAATTTCTTCTCTCTGACCCTCCCCCCACCCCCCTGGGTTTTTTTGTTCCTTTTACCCTTCTACCTACAGTCTGTTCCAAGGACTTATAATTCTTTAAATCAATGAAAAGGTAGATTAGGTTAGCTAGTGTTGTATCAGAGGGGGAAAGGGAAAATGCAAGGCTTATCTTGTTTTATGATAGCACTGTTGATAGTAGTGTTACATAAGAAATAATTTTATGTTTCTAGTACAACATTAGCAAGAGGTAGAAATAAAATATTAATTTATAAATCATAGAATAGCTAGGGCTGGAAAGGACCTTAATATCATCTAGTTCCAACCTCCTGCCATAAGCAGGAACACCCCACACTAAACCATGCAACCCAAGGCTTCGTCCAACCTGACATTGAACACTGCCAGGGATGGAGCACTCACAACTTCCTTGGGCAACCCATTCCAGTGCCTCACCACCCTCACAGGAAAGAATTTCTTCCTTATATCCAATCTAAACCTCTCCTGTTTAGGTTTGAACCCATTACCCCTTGTCCTGTCACTACAGTCCCTAATGAAGAGTCCCTCCCCGGCATCCCTAGAGGCCCCCTTCAGATACTTGAAGGCTGCTATAAGGTCTCCACGCAGCCTTCTCTTCTCCAGGCTAATTGGGCTTTAATGTTTAAAATCTCATTAAACAGAAAATTTCATGCTGTCTGCTCTGTAGTCCTCAGTACAAGAAAGTCATGGACCTGTTGGAGAGGGTCCAGGGGAGGCCAGAGAAGTAATCAGGGGGATGGAGCACCTCTGCTATGAGGAAAAGCTGAGAAAGTTATGCTTGTTCAGCCTGGAGAAGACTCTGGGGAGACCTTATTGCAGCCTTTCAGTACTTAAAAGGGGTTTATAAGAAAGATGAGAAGCGACATTTTAGCAGGGCCTGTTGCTGTAGGATGAAGGGTGGTGGGTTTAAACAGAAAGGAGGAAGATTCAAGCTGGACATGAAGAAAAAGTTTTACATTGAGGGTGGTAAAATACTGGCACAGGTTGTCTAGAGAGGTGGTGGATGCACTGTCCCTGGAGACATTCAAGGCCAGGCTGGATGTGGTTCTGAGCAACTTGATATAAGTGGAGATATCCCCAGGGGAGTTGGACTGGATGACCTTTGAAGATCCCTTCCAACCAAACTATTGTATGATTCTATGATCTTTGGAGGTTTTCTATACCAGATTGGTAAAGCTCTGAGAAACCTGAGGTTACTTAGGTTTTGAGAAGCTGAGCTTTAGACTGAGATATTGAAATGATTATGTATGCCTTGAAAAAGTAATTAAAAAAATACTTGATTTGCATGTGTGTTTTGTTTAGAGCATGGATTCACAGAAGGATGTTCAGCCTCCAAAGCAGCAGCCAATGATTTACATTTGTGGAGGTAAAGAAAAGACATTAACTATTTCACTTGTTAGTGGAGAACTGGTGTTTTAATAGTGAAGAATGCCTAATCATTATACTGAAGAGTGCATAAATACGAATAGTTGTAGTGTGGATCCTGGTCTTCTTTAAAGTTTTACACACTGATGGTACCACATACATGGGGTGTATTTAGATAGCAATGTGGAAGTAATTCATGAGAGCTTGTGGAGACTGCTGTGTGGAGGTCATCCACTTCCAGACGATGCTTTCTCCAAGTGTCTGCTTGCAGTGCAGACAGTGGACCTTCTATTTAGTGCACTTCAAGAGTTTTTTGAAAATGCTATGTGGTTACTCATCTTTTCTTGAAGTGCAGTAGTCAAATTCTCTCTTATCTATACATAAGTCAACAACTTAAAAATTGGTGGCTTTGAGCCATCACTTTGGGAATACCTGAAATATTTTGTCTTTAAGAAAATAAACTTTGGGGTTTGGGAGGATGAGCTGAAGATTTCATTAGCAGGCAGTCTAGTTGTATCAAGAGTGGAATATATTCTGTACAGTAACAATCTGGTGATTTTTAGCAAGACCCTCTTTGATCTTAATAGAACTGAAGATTGCTAATTTCTTTTTTTACACAGTATCTTGATGCCATTCAGCTCTTGCTACAATTTCACTGCAACTGGTTTTTGTTACATTTGCCACAAATAGGAATTTGTTATGATTTTTGAAAGTTGCTGGTTTTGTTTACCCACTCCCTTTATCTTCCTCCATCACATCAGAATGTCATACAGAAAATGAAATAAAGGCAAGAGATCCCATCAGATGCAGAGAATGTGGCTACAGAATAATGTACAAGAAAAGGACAAAAAGATGTATCCTTTTACACATGCACTTGACAGCATTTGGGAAGCTGTGGATGGAGACAAGGTATATGTAAGGGAAACAGAATGGAAGATTTGAGTAATGAACGATCTTTCAAGGCTAGAAATCAATATAGTAGAGCAATCTCTAGTAGGGATATCTCTGCAGTGTGATTGAGCACCATGTACTTTTTCCTGGCACTTTCTCTCTTTTTGACATTTTCTATGCAAAATATAATAAGCTATGATAGTATGCGGGGTAGTGTACTATGAATTGTTGTTATTATTCAGCCTTTTAAGAAAAGAAAGATGATGTATTTTGATGAGTTTTGAAGTGCTTTTATGTAGTTAGTTGTGATTTTAGACAGTCTTCTTCCCCCCCCCCCCCCCCTTTTTTTTAAACACTTTTATTTACCTCCCCAC
>NDXB01013292.1:95693-115690 GCA_002631895.1 Agapornis roseicollis | reverse complement strand
TTCTTCCCCCCCCCCCCCATCTTTTTTTCAACCACATTTTTTCTCTTTAACTGCACTATTCCAGTGGTGGTTTTTGATGCCCGATAATGTCTGCTGAAGATAACAGTGATGTCATGGGGCAGTTTAATCTTTCTGATAACTTTACTTTGTAAATTCATTCATGTACAAAGGCACATTGTTATTTGTGTTTTAAGATACTGAAATATTAAAGTTTACTGTTATACTAAATTATGTCTATATTGTCTTCCAGCAAGAGAGTTCTAAACTTGTCCTTTAAATTGTAGTTGGAGTATGCAGTAGTCATTTAAAGTTCAGTGGTGTTGTGTTCTTTTTGAGTTAACCTTGTTTTTATTACTCTCATCTAAACTTTATTTGCATTTTAACTTCTGTTACATACTCTCTGGACTCCTATAGACTCCATAAAATAACAGTGGTTTGAATAAATTCTACTGAAAATAAACAGGTTACACAGGGCTAGGCCTGAAATGCAAATGTGCATTTCAAAAGAGCAGTTCTCAAAGGACTCAAGAGCACTCAATTCAGGCACCTGTTTGTAAAGAAAGTGTCAAAAAAATAATCTCTCAGAAAAGAAGAGGGGAGGCAGGGTAAACATCAGGAACAATGTGTGAACAGGAGTTCCCAGTGTGCTTCTTGTCTTGGTTGTGCTCAAGGAAATTAGATCTGTGCTATCATTTGGTAGTGTCCTAAAGCAAAAATAGCATCTTGTTTTCCATCTCTGGTGGCTTCTCAGGGGACTGTAATAAAAAGATCAAAGTGGTTTTGTATTGATGAGCCAGTATTTTTTTTTTTTTTCATCTGTTTGCAGTGTGTGTTAAGATAGTTTATATCTTAGATATAGCAAAGTATCCTTGTGCTGGACTGCATGGCTGTGTACTGGCTCATAAATGAACTGCAGTGGGTCATTTCAGCTGATAAAAAAGCATTCTTGAGATTATATTTTGGAGCTGTTTGATAAAGATTGTCTTAGGTATCTTATTTCATCTTAGCTATAAAGACATTTCTTATCTCATTTCTTGGAAGCCAGACACACTTCAGTGTAAATGCGTAAGAGTATAACAGTTTTACTACCCCATTGCTATCGGTTTGTTCTCCCCACTGCCACACGTAGGGTGCAGCATGTGCCTGCACAACAGCAACGAGGGCTTGAAGGCTCCGGAGAGCTGCCGGCTGAGGAGAGGGCAGTCTTCGTGCTGCAAGCGGCCTGGTGACACGAAATAGGGTCGGGCTCTGCGAAGCTGTAGGCGAAGGCAGAGGTGAGCATCTGCTGCCATCAGGAAGTGGTGCGGATGTGCTTCACAGAGCAGTCCCGGGGGCTGCAGGGCAGTACCTCTGTAGGCACCAGCGTTGAGAGGCTACTGGTTGATCTAAGCTAAATAAAATACTACATTGAAAACAAACCGGGCTGTAGTTTTAATTAAACGTAACCTAAATGCTGCGTTTCTGTGTCGTGGCCCCGGCGGCACGCGGTGAAGGGCGAGCAGCGCCCCCAACGCCGCTCTCGTTACCCCTAGCGTTTCGCTCCCGCCCCGCAGGCTCCGCTACTCGCGGCTCAGCAGCGCATGCGCGGCGGGAGGCGTCCCCCGGCCGAGGCGAGGTCTAGGTTGCGTTCGTCCCCCGGAGGCAGTGGGGCACCAGGCAGGTGAGTTCGGGTGTTCGCTGCGCCGATGTCGCTGCTGGAGCTCAGCGGGGCTGTGAGGAAGCCTCGCAAGGCGGTCACCTAGGTGGGCAGCTGTGCTGCCCTGCCCTGCCGTTGCCCTGCGCCCGTCCGTGGCGTCGCCGGCCGCCATGTTGTACGTAGCAACAGTTGCTAGGGACCGTCTGGGCGCCTTTAGTGCGAGGGGAGCTGGCGGCGTCGGATTTAAAGTAAATTCCTGACACCGGGGTGAAGGTGCCACTGTCAGAGCCGCGGAGCAGGGCTCGGCGGGGCGGCTGCGGGGAGCTGCCTGCAGGCGAGGAGCGCGCTGGGCTGTGGTGCTGCCGTGCGACCGAGGGGTCCGCGTCACCGCCTGGCCCGAGAGCTGCTCCGGGCAGCGCCCTGACAGCTACGGGAATACTGACACGGGAGAAAGCGCTGCAGTCTGTGATGAGTGTCTCTTGCTTTTTATTCCTATTGTTTCCCGTATGGTTCTGTTTCTCCTCTACTGAAACTGCACATCCTCAGGACAGAATCCTGTCTTTATGCATTACCTAATTACGAGCAGTTACAATTGAGTATCACTTAAATAATAAACTTTTTTTGTGCAACTAAAAGTTAATGTGTGTAATTATGTTACTTTAATTGAGTTTATATTCATACATTGCTATTACTGCATACTAGCTAGCTGCCCTTGTTAAAATAACTTATCACTTTAAGTACCATATAACAGGGGAATGAAAAAAAAATAGAAGAATATCTGCTTCACAGAGTTTGGAATCAAAATAGAAGATGTCGATAAGCAGTTCAAAGGTACAGGGAGGCAGGAAGTGTCCCATTTGAAAACCTCATTTCACCAGTTAGAGGCTTACTGGAAAAGATTTAGATTAGTAAAGTAAAATATTCAGAGGTCCAGAAAATGCAATTAGTGAAGAAAGACAAATGTTTTTTTTTTTTTTGTCTAAAGAGAATGCAAAAGTTATAATTCCATTAGATGCACTGGGTTGGTTAACATCTTGTCTCTGAAAAAAAGTACAGGGTACTGCACCATCCACACCACACTTGCTTAAAATAGGTAATACCATATTGTGTTTAAAGAATAATGGAGAATCTAGTAGGCAAAAATTGACATCTTTAAGCATTCTTTCTGACACGTTCTGCCTTTCAGAATCAGTAGACTTGTCCATATTGTTCTTTCCAAAGCATATCTCATAACTGTACTTCTGTAAGCAAACATCTGTCAAAACCACTTTGTGTGGTCAGATCTTAAAATCTGAATTTTTTTCTTTTGTGGCAATAGTTCTGCTTGCATAACAGAGTAGTACTTCTGAGCATGAGTAGGGTTATTTCTTAAATTAGCATTGCTTTAAATATAACTAAGTGCTTACAAAATATCTACATTTATTCCCTTTTAATATTTAGTTATGGGTGATGAGTCAGTACCGTTTTTTATGGACCAAGGAACCACTAAAACATTTCAAATACCCATTGGTCACCTGGACTACAAGTTCATTGAAAAATGCACAGATGTTAAACACCTGGAAAAGATTCTCAGGATATTAAGGTAAACATTATATTTTCTTACCTTCATTACTAATTATATGAATGCTCTGTAAAATTCAACAGAAGCTGTACCTAAATACTCTATTTGTCTTGAACCTTTTTGTGACTTTCTAATTTAAAAAGTAAAAAACAAAGTAATTATGGTAAAAGGGTCCAAATGATAATGCTAGGAATCCAAGTCTTGTTCTAACCATCCAAAAGATTTGAGTAACCCAGTGCCAGTTTTTCCAGATACTGCCATCTTGCCTGAGTGTGGTCATTTCAGATGTCACTCCTGTTTAACTTCTACAGAAAAAAACCACAATCATTTTTTCCTGAGCACTGTGATGATACTTTTGAACTGTGTATGTATGTGCATTGGCAAGTGGTTGAAGCCTAACTGACTGGAATTTTCTGGTTATAGTAGAATTTAATTCTAACAGGAAAATAGTCCTCTGCGGTCTCTGTGATGACTATACATGAAGAAAAATATGGGAGATGCAGTGCAGTTCAGTTCTGTGACTTTTATATCTTTGCATTTTAAAGGTCTGGTGAGGAGGGATGTTATCCTGAACTTACATTGTTTTGTGAAAAGCGTATTGAGCACTTAGATCCAAGCAGCAGGGCTCTGAGAAAAGAAAAGCCTGCAGCCACAGCTTCTGATTTCACAGCTGAAGAATGGGAGACAATTAATGGTGAACTGATGGTACAGTGTAACTCTAATTTATAATGGTCGGTAATAAAATCTCATTGATGTATAAATCTTCCTCTTTTTGTGCATAAGTAGAATGCAATTGTTTGATTAAATGAGGAAGTAATCAAAAGATTATGGTGGGTTTTTTATTATTTTCTTGAGTTGGTGTCATTGAATCTTTAATCTTTTTAGCTCTACAAATTTTTTGGTAGATTTCTTTTTATTCAAAAAAGCACAATTGCTTTTTGTCTTAACTGATTTTCCCCGTTAAGAGCACTGCGTTATAAGGATAGTTATTAGTGTCATTGTAGACTATGAAGTATATCCGCTTTACTGCCTTAATGTACAGATATTTATTTCTTTTCAGAGCTGGGTGACAGAAATGAATGAAGATGATAAGAAGCCACAATTCCTGAGAACAGGTCCACTACATGAAAGACAAGATAATTTGCCTCCTATTCGTTGTTCCAGTTATTTTCCTGCTAGTCAGGTATCTCTAGTTTTCTAATGTGTGTTAATCATATGCCTTTCTAAACTCTGGAAATTTTATCTCTATAGACTTCCAGGCATTGAGCCTTTCTTACTAGTTTTATTTTGTTAACCAGGAAATGAAAACCTTTTAAGCTCCTCTGCAAAAGACTAATGTGCCTCCTTAGTACTAGCAGGTGTCTTGTAATAATGTTTTAATTTTGATGAAGCAATACTCTGGAGCAAGTCTTCTTAAATACCCTTTTATGTCCTTTGATGCACATTTCAAAGTGGTGTTAAGCATATGAACTAGATTCCTTTCGGAGAAGCTATGCCACAAGATTTTCTACAGCTGCCAGTAGGCTTTTGTTCCATGAGACCAGACAGGAGCTAGTCCAAAATAAATACCCTTTTTTTTTGAAGTTTGGAAGTGAGAAATTTTATAAAAGGATCCTTACAGGTCATGTGATATTTTTTATTAATTGATAATTTGACAACATTTATTGGAATAATTACATATTATTAGAACTTTTTTTCCATATAAGGTCGAGGTGTTAGCATTATTACCCAGAAAACCTAGATACAGCTTTATGCCTTACCTGGGGTATATGATTTCCATTCCTTTTGTCCAAGCAGATGGCTTCTGACGTAATTGTAACCTGTCCTGGAAGACTTTTAGAATTCAGTCTTTTAATATAGCAGTGCAGTTATACCACTACTAGATCAATACTGAATAAAAATAAGCTATTTCTATACTATGCACTAAATTTATACCTGTAAATACAGATTTTTTTTCTTTTTTTTTCTTGCTGATAAAGCTGTGTGTAATTTTACAAATCTTAAACAGTTTCTTGCTAGTCATTTAGGACTGTAATTATTATCTACATTGGCATCACATAATTTTGCAATGTGGTATCAAGTACAAAGTTGGGATGATAAATTTCTACCTTCTGCTAGAAGGAAATCCACAAACCCTTGTATAATTTGATGTTATTGGAGGCTGTTCATGTGATCTGATGCATAAAAAGTTCAGTATCGTCAGTGAAGCCAATTCTGGAAAACCTTACTGACCCTAAAACAGTGGATTGTACCAATGGGTACAAGTTTGGTAAATGAAAGCATCTTGTGTCTGTAACCAGATTTTCTTGCTGATGTAGGTACAGTTTCAATTCACTGCTAATAGCTTATAACTGTAGATGGTGTTCTCTTTTTATTGATGTGGCATCATGGGGAAGATTTTCCAAAAATGAATAGGAAAAGAGTGAACTTTATGCCATATTTCCCTCTTTAACACAGTATGGAAGTTTCTTATACCCTTGTTTTTCTTTCACACTGGCCAGGACTGTGACGTATACCCCAAAAGAAAAGAGGACTGGAGAGACAGCTTGAATTTTTCTGTTCTTTACTGTCCACATTGCTTAACTGTTATTTTTGCTGCTTCACTTTTTCCAGGACACAACTAAAGCATTGGTTTAAAGATACTTACTTCCAAATGACTATTGATGGGATTTCAGCAAACACAGTTCCTAATACTATTCCAGAAAGATTTCTGTCTTCAGATAACTTCTCATGCTAAAGTCCAAGTTTTATGTTACAGAAATCCACTGTAATAGTATCTGTAGCATCTTCATATATTTTGGATCTTCTGAATTAAAAAGGAATACTGGTTAGCTGACACCAAATAGTAATGTCTTACACCATAAGAGAGAGCCCAGAAGAGAACCAAGGCCTAATTCTGTGTCATCTGAACTCAAGCCAGTCCATGTTTTGATATTTGGTCTAGAAATTGTTTACTGGCTTCAAAACCTGTGGGATCAATGCATTGTGAGTTGCAGCAAAAAGTGGACAAGGGCAGAGATTTTTTTGTTTCAGTTAGTTTAGCATGCAAATGAACATTTTTCATCAAAGCCTCTTGGATGGGATGCTCTGAAGTATTACTCATTGAGAAATTCCTGACTCTCTTGGAGCCACAACATGGTTACAGTGGTCCCAAGAATGAGACCTAGAACTTCAAAAATTGTGCATTTTGAGTAAACTCTTCTGCCTTACTCCTTAAAAGGACATAGAATCATAAAATCATAGAATGGTTTGGTTGGAAGGGACCTTGAGATCATCTAGATCAAACCCCCCTGCCACAGGCAGGGACATCTTCCACTAAACAAGGTTGCTCCAAGCCCCATCCAGCTTGGCTTTGAACACTACCAGGGATGGAGTATTCACATGCTGTAGTTTTCTCCCTAAATTAAAGTTGCATTAGTAAATACTTTAAATGAGTTTTCTTCAGAAAGTTTCACTATTTTTGTGTTCATTTAAGATACAGACTTCTTGTTTGAGAAAAGATTTAACATTTATTAAATTCCTAAGTTTGTAGTATAAGCCAGGATGTAGAATAACTCATGTTTCAGGAATTCATATTCAGGAGTTACCTCCAAAAAATATGCGTTTAAACAAAATGTGTTTCTCATTTTGTCTACCTTATCATAGGATGGCTTTGGTTGGAAAGGATCTTAAGATCATCTAGTTCCAGCCCCCTTGTAGGGATGCCTCACACTAGACCATGTTGCCCAAGGCTCTGTCCAACCTGGCCTGGAAGCTTCTATAAAGACTGAAAACATTAAGAGTAATTCTGAAGCTGCATACTGTAAAAGTTTGTGTAACCTAACTTTATAGTTAGAAGTGTTTACAGGAAGGGCCACATTTGCATTATGTAAATTGTGGTGTTTATTTCAACCGCAGAGGTATTTCTTTGTTACAGTGTCACCACTGGTAAAGCTAGTTTAAGAGGTTACTGCTTGTTTCTTTGGTCCAGTTTATCGTATGCTCAGTTGAACTGGTACAGATATTTAGGGATTGTGCTTCAATTTTTATCAAATTGTATGTTTGATCCCAGATAATTGTAAATCTGCAACTCTACAAACAATTGCAGTGCAGCTCAGAGCTCAGTGAATGTTGGAATGCAAGGTAAGAGGAGGGCTGAACAGCCAGGACAGAGTAGATGGTAATAATCTGAACTGAGTGTTCTACCTGTTTGGAACCACACCTTGCTATTAAGTATTGTTGAAGTCAACAAGAAGGGAGGGACATAGCAGAAATATAGTCTCAGGACAGAGGTAGAAGGGTTGACAAAGGTACCAGCTATGGAAATAGGTGCCATTAGTGTAGGGGATGGGTTGTGATACAAGCTAGTTGAATCTGTTATTGGGACTGTTTGTTGCAGGAAGGTCCTAAGGATAAATTTTAGGTAAGGCAAACCTCAGTGATGGAGCTTGTTTAAAAGCTAGTATGAGTGTAAATTATCTTGAGAATTTGCTTGAATAGAGTGTGAAATAGTCAAAAGAAGTCCAGACACTATTTTGAAGTCAAAACATCGTAAATTTGTTGTGAGGGTTCCAGGGACAGTATTAATCTGTGCATTGCATTATCTTGGGAATGGCAAGCCTAAAACAAGGTTACTGTTCCAGTTTTGGTGCCAAACACCTCATCACAAGGCTGTGTTTTCCCAGCACTGAGTTTTCCCTTGCTGTGTTGAAAGGATAGTTTGCAAGGTGGCAGCACAAGATACTAATTAGGAAGAGCAGTCTCCTATCTGAAAGTTTTATCCTATTCTTCTGTGACATATAACCAGCTGGTGAAGATAAAGTGTGAGGCTGAAGAGTTCCTTAGATTACTAGGATATGTGAAATACATGAAGATTTTCTTTAAAGCAAGACAAAGTTTTGAAGACTATGCTGAGAAGAGTCGTGAATAGTGTTAGTTACTAGGAATATGTGTTGCAGAAAAAAACTCACAAGGCTGTGAATTTCCACTTCAAAAACTTGTTTTATAGGCTGGCTGTTTCCTTTTCAGAACAAAAATCTACAAAACAAAGAAAGAAAGAAGAAAAACGCACCACGGGATTACAGTGAATGGGAAAAGTATGTTAAATCCTTTATATATATATTTAATTTTATTTATTTGTTAAATGGAATATTGGTTGTTCCAGTTAACAGTCTTACCTGTCTTTTCTGGGACGATGGCACTGAGGTGAGGCAGACATTTTTCTTGGTTTGGTTGATTTTAACCAGAAGGGATGAGGGAGAGAGGAGGTAATGTAAAAGCAGGACAAGTGCACACACACACAAAAGAAGCCAACACAAGGAAAGGAGATAAGATTAAACATCTTTTTCCTAAGTAGTCATGGATAACTGAACACAGCCTTAAACTCTCATTTCCTTCGGTTTATAATAGAAATATAGTAAACCTTTCTGTTAGTAGAGGAGTCCTGCTATGCAGCATTATTAAATCTGTAATTTTATTAATTTAAGGTTCGATGTGGAAAAGGAGTGTTCAAAAATTGATGAAAGCTGCGAAGAAAGTAACTCAAAAGCAAGATTCTTTAGCAGGCCAAGTCTACCTATAATCAAAAAGAAAATAGACACAACTGGTAATGTCTTAGAAACATATAATTTTTCTTTAATTGTAAAACTTTGTTGTAGAGTGTGAATACAAATTAAAGAATCATATTATAGAGTTGAAGGTTTCTGTTTCTCAGCCCCTAGAGATGCCAAACATTGTTAGGAGGTCAGCTGAACTTGAAGCCATATTTGAAATAAAATCCAGTCTTGGTGTTAATAATCAGTTAAACATTTATGTTGTGTTTAGGTTGAGAGTGGTAGGTAAAGAAGTAGGGCATACATCTGTTACAAACCAGTGCCAGAGGTTAGCTGAGTGCTTTCTTCTTGCACTCGGAATGCTCATTGGAAGAATTATTTTTAGAATAATTTGTATTCTAGAAAATACAATACAAATTTGTCTTTCAGTAAGTCATGTTTTTTTAAAAAATTAATAAAGATTATGACATTCAGAATATTTTAGCTGATAGTGTTTTGATTGCATCTGTGCCAGTTGTTAGTATTTGTAATGTATAAATATTTACTTTTCTAGGCATGACAAAGAAAGAGAAGATTTTTATTGCTACTCGTGAAAAAGAAAAGGGCAATGAAGCCTTTGCCAGTGGTGATTATGTGGAAGCAGTGACATACTATACTCGGTGAGAAAATACTGTTGTGTTCTTTCACTTTAATGGCTATTACTTGTGAATATTTTTAGAGCAATGTAATTAAAGCAGCTTCTTACAGAAACAAATAGTGATTATTTTTTAAAAGGGCAAAAGGTTTGACAGACGAATCCTTAAAGGATTGTTGCATCCTGATAGTAATTTTTATTTATCAGGAAGAGAAATGGTCAAATAGTGATGGGATGTAATTTGCAGGTATCACAAACTTCTTCAGATTTTTCAAACCCTGTGAGAGTCAAAGGCAAGTTTACAAAAATAAAAGGATAAGCACTGTGCTGAAAAACTAAATTCATTACAAATTAATTGTAATAAACAGCATTGGTAGGATTGCCTCAATTGGTAATAAGTAAAATTGATTTAATAACCTCTTCTTCGGAGAAAGAAAAATCACTGTGTACAGCATCACCGTATAATTAGCAGCAGTCCAGAAAAAGAGTGTATAAACAGAGGACTGAAAAAAAATAAGACTCTTTCAGGTTACCTTATTTAGTGCTCAGTGGAGTACATTCAGACTTTTCTTTATATTAATAGAGGTTGTTGCTACAAGATCTCTGTTGTATTTGTTTCAAAAGAAGAAGAGTTTAAGATGGACAGAATAGACGACAGGAAGAGACGGATGGGATGGGGCAGCCACAGCTTCTCTGAGCAACCTTTGCCGGTGCCTCACTACCCTTACAGTGAAGAAAATTTTCCTTATATCTCTTGCAGTATGCTGTCACCCTGGGACTTCACTATTGTCCCCTCTTCACAGTGAACAGAGTCCTTGTTAGGTTAGCAAGGTTTGGGCAAACATTCTCTCGTACTATGTCATATGCATCCCAGTTGTCCTTGTTTGTCAGAGATGATCCTGTTGTTACAGAAACTAAAGCCCTGCCTGCAATACCAGCCACATAGCCAAAGCTGGAAAGTTCATTCATTGACACCTGAATCTTTCCCTTTTACAAGCAAGATCAAGGAGAAGCCTATGTGCCCTCCCATTATAACTTCCAAAGCTCTGTAGTTACTTTTGATACTCAAAGGTTTTGTTTGACAGTTTTATTCAAGACTAGGTGGATAGTAGCAAGAGGTAACAGTTTAACTAATAGGTGAGCTATAGCATCTTTCTGCAGCTTCTGAGACCTAAGCCCTGGCAAGCAAGAGACCTCTGAAGATTGTAAATCTAGTTTGTGGATGGTTGCCTCTGGTCTCACAGGAGGGAGTTTAGAGTATCAGTATTAATATTGTTATAATACTGTTTTCAGCTTCTAGTAGTGAAGTATTTCTACATTCAGGCTTTCTAGCTATGAGCCTACCATGGTCAATATTCTCTTCTTTCAGAAGTATATCAGTAATACCCACTGCAGCTGCATATAACAACAAAGCTCAAGCAGAAATTAAACTTCAGGACTGGGACAGTGCTTTGCAGGACTGTGAGAAGGTACTAGATATGGAACCTGGCAACATAAAAGGTAAAAGAGAACATAAACTTGCTCTTCTTTGTGTTACTTTATTTCTAGCAAATAAAATAGTACATGTCTATTCATGTTGTCCATTGACTTAACTGAGCTTTAGATCAGGTCCAAGTATGAATAAGGAAACAGACGAGCTCCCCAGTGTAATTTTAATAGTATTTCTAAGGTCAGGGAAATTTTATGCAATTCATTCTGTTGATCCGTAATGGGTATTCTTATGTGGTAGCATGGAGATAACTTGTTTTTCGTATGATGACTTAAGCCCTCTTTTATTCATGCAATGCACTGTTTCCATAATACCCGCACTGAAGGTTTGATTACTTTAAAAGCAACATAAAAACAATGAAAGTTGCTGATTTAATCTTTTCTGAAGGAAATAGCTATATTTGCATGGGTGGAGGGGAAAAGTTGGAAAAATGTAAAAAGATGCTTCACAGTTCATGATTGGCATCTCAAAAGGTGTTATGTGAAATTGCATCATTAAAAATGATGAAGAGAACAGATACACTAATACAGTCATTATAAAGTAAATGCAGAATTTTAAAAACTGGTTTACCCTTGAAAAAAGTGTATTTTTATCCACTTTATGCTTCAAATACATAAATAATACTCTTTGTTCTTTTGTAGCTCTGATGCGTCGTGCTACTGTGCACAGTCAGCTGCAGAATTACCAGGCAGCTATAGAGGACCTGAACAGAGTATTATGTATTGAACCACAAAATGCTATAGCTAAGGTAAAGACCAATGAGTTGACTATGACTAGCAACAGGTTGTATGCAGTTGTAGCATGAAGTGTATACAGCTTATATTGTTCGATTTGAATATGAGTTTTGAGGATATGCTCTACTGTGACAGCAGTCGGTTTCTCAAGATCACATAGGTACCTGTGGTAGAAATTAGGTACTTGAATGTGACCAGACCTTCAGCCTACTGAAGTACCTTCACTACTTAATTGTGAGAACTTGTAGGCACTCAAGTCTTCTCTACCAGTGTAATTTAGGTGCCTGAATTTTTGCTGCTGAACATGATTACAGTATTAGTGTCTTAGCTAATCAAAGTTACTTGGACATTTGGCTCAAAAAGATTCACTGGGATAGGTATATTTAAACCTAACACATAATTCACACGAAAAATCAAAAGAGATGATAAGCTTTTATTGTTAGCCTAAAAGGAGATTACCTATGTTCTGTCCTCAGTTCAGCATGACGTTATAAATCCTCATTTCTCATGTCCAGGATAGAATGAAAAACCTTTCCTACCTTCTGATAAACCCGGATCCTCCTTAGCCAATTTTAGATCTAAGAAAGCCAGAAGCTTTCTTTGGAAACCCAAGGTCAGGATGTGGTCCTTCTGTGACTATTACTTCAGCTATTTAGGAGAGGATTGTTTGTGTCCTTTCATTGGTAGCTTCTTAGGGGTGTTTTGTGGGTTAGAACCTAGCCTTGCATTTGGACTCTGCATGTCCTGAGAATCTTCAGGACCAAGCAGTTCCGATAGTAAATGTCTGACAATTAGGAATCCATCAAACTGCTACATTCCCTCGTGGGTTTTTTGGTGGTTTGTTTTTTGTTTTTTTTTTTTACATATGACTTCTGGATGCTCTGCAATTGCTTCATCACCTGAATTCTTTCAGCTTTTGTTGGCACATTTTGACCTGCTATCAACTTGTTGATTGCTGCTTCTTTCCTTGGAATTATGATTGTGCTATTGCTTGTACCAGTGAGGGAGGTCCAAGCCTGTTATGTCAAATTCACTATATACAGCATTCATCCCTTTCAGAGTGTTTTTGGAGCTGAATTCCTGTTCAGAATCCTGTTCCAGAGTTTCACATCAACCAAGGAATCAACCTGCCTGATTTCCCCCTGCCCTTCTTTCTTTTAAACACCCGTCTCTAGATTTGAATTCTAAAAGGGCTTTTGGGATTTCTTTTTTTTTTCAGTTTGCAAGACTGAACCACTAAATAGCTTGTGAGTCTGTATTGACAAACTCCACAACAGTCTGTGAATAGACTGTCAACTCGGCTGTACTGAGACTTGTTATAATATCAGGCATAAGGTACTCAGTCATTTTGAGTACTCTTCCAGAGATGTAGATTCATTAGTAGCTTTGTTGAGTAATGCTTCTATAGCTGAAAGCAGATGTCTGTATGTTGTTCTTAGCTGTGCCAGTTACTATGCCTTGGCTAAGACATCTAGAAGTGAAGTGCTCAGCAGGGAATTTTGTCAGTTGCTCTTTGCTTGGAGGATCCTCAAAACCCTCTTTAGATAAATATGAATGTATTGGACACACGTACAGTCAATGTTTATGTGCAGAGTCACTAATATAAAGGTAAATTGATTGTCACTAACTGGAATTCTTCAATATACTTTGTTCACATGAATCACTGACTGTTCCTGTCCTTGTTTTATCTTTTCCTTGAGGAAGTGGGTACTGAAATGGCATTTCCTTTTACAGCACTGAATTAAATTCAGAATAGTGCATAATGTTGGGTCTCTGCTCTGGAGGTGTAAAGTGCAGTTGGAGTATTTTTTCGTGAGTAATCAAAAATGTTTATGGAATGAGAGGCTGTTTGGTCATCTAATTTGCAGTTCCTACAAGAGGAGCAAGCCTTTTCATTATTCAACAGTGTCCTTCTGCTAACTGCCAGAAACCATAGCATAAATTTTGATAAACTGATTTTAGGTTTTTTTTTGAGATTCTGGAAATACTCCACAAGAAATAATCTGCTTTCTTACTCTTCTGAGTAGACCATGCCAGATACTGCAATAATGCAGTTTGCTTTTTTTCTCTCTGGGTTTTGGTTGTTAGGGTTTGGGGTTTTTTTGTTTTGTTTCTTTGTTTTTGTTTGGGTTTTTTCCTTTTTCTTAAACAGTTAATTCAAGAAAAGTATTTGTGTCATGTCTTCCGAGTTTGTAAGAGACAGAAGTTGAGTGTTAATCTTGGTTTTGATACTGATTCTTGGAAAAGCAATGTCATGGGTTTTTTCTGTGTTTTTATATTGCAGAAAAATCTGCTAGAGGTTGAAAAGAAACTGAAAGGTTTAAAGCCTGTATCTGAGACTCAAGGCAAAGGAAAAAGGATACTTATTCAAGACATAGAGGATTCAGAAAGTGAGGAAGAAAGAGGGGAAAATATAGTTGAATGTGAAAGAAGCACTGGAAATAAAAGTAATGTCATGTCACTTTCTATTTACTTTCAATCTGAGAAAAAATTTTGCCTTTGTTATTGCCATCTTTATTCACACAATTCATCCATATTTGCTTGCAAAGAGTTTTGCCTGTTTGAAGACTAAAATTGCATTCACTACTTAAATTTGAGTGAAATTTAGAATCTAGTTTTATTACACATCTTTGGAATTATTTCTAGAAGGGGTATAATGGATGGATGGAAAATATTGCTATAAATCACCTACTTCCCTGTGTCCTGTGTAATTTTATACCTACCCTTTGGTGTGGACCCAGTTGGGAATGTTCTTGGGTGTTAGAGAACATTGTGTATTCCTTAGCTCTTTCTCTCACACAGGTCTCCTGCCTTCCCATCATTGCATTTTTTTTCTGCATGTTTCTTCCCATAACTGGATCAGAGGGTGCAAAAATAACCAAGTGGCATGTAATTTTGTTATTTTGCTGTTGTTTGTTTTGAAATCTATCAGAAATTTATCAATCTTTTGTTTGGTTGGTTGGGTTTTTTTAACCTAAGAGGTCATCTGGTCTGAAAGTCTGTATTAGAGGTGAACAATATGTAATCCTTGTACTGTATATAGTTTCCAAGCAGCTGAATAAGCTCCTGTTCCTGGATTAGTGTGTGAATAACTGCAGGACTGCTGAGATGAATATATATATATATATATCAGAATATATGACTTGTAGGAGGAAGGGAAGCAGTAGGTGCTACTGAGGCTTGCACTGGCAGGTTGTTTTTAGATTCAGCTGCATGTCTGGGCTCTTTGACGGAGTGACATCCTTAGGTTGATTCCCACCCTTTCTACTTTCTGTTGGTTCTTTAAGGTAATGTGGCTTGACAACTGTGACTTTTGTGTTTTCTGTTGTCTATGTAGTTCTTTATCTTGAAATTAAATCATTGTGTGGGTTTTACAGGTTAATTGTAAATATTAAACTGTGCATGTGTGAGTTAACAATGCCTTATTTTCAAAGAAATCTAAGGAAAATATATTTTTCAAAATCAGTAGGTAGCTTCTAAGTCACCTCAGCTAAAACCCTGGAAGAAAGGAAGGATCATGCCCTTAGTCTTAAATAATAGCTAATTTGGGGCTGCTTTCATTGGAGCATTCAGATGACTAAGTGCCTTCTAACTCCATAGGAAGACTCCCATTCTGTTGATGAAAGGTTAGGCTTTTAAACGGGATTGTCAACTGACGTAAATGTTGCATGTGTTCATGTAAGAATTTTTGAGATTTAGGAGACAAGCACCTTCATAGATTACTCTGTTTTCAAGTCCAACTAGAAGCAAATACAAACTCAGTTCAGTTATTGAATAAATCTGTTATGTTCCATGAACCTAACAGCAATAAATAGACTAAATGTCTTATCTGCCTTTTCTATACATCTAGTCATGTAGTCACAGTCAGTCCAGTAGTCCCTGTAGTCCAGTCATGTAGTCACACTGATTTCACATTCTAGTTGTTAAGCCTTGTGCATTCCTACTAAACTTATAGCATGGAGATTGGAAGAAAAACAGCAAAATGTTTTCTTCAGCTCTGAAGAGCTGATTTCTCGGACAAAACAGTATATATAAAGATTGTAGTCTCTCTTCATCTTCTGTGTGACTGAGAGAAAAAGTAAATCCTTTTTATACAATAGAAATGGAAAATTGCTTGTGTCTTAAGACTGTAAAAACTCGCATTCAGGCACTGTAAAAACTAAAGGTCATGTATGTATTTGACAAAGTGCCTGATATTTTGACATATTTATTGAAGTCATACAGTGATAAATATGGTTTAAGTAGCCCTTTTAATTCATAAAAAATTGCTGACCATATATGGAAAGAAAAAAAAGGAAAAAGAAAAATTGTTATTAAAATCTAATCTGTGGAGATTTGGACCATTCCAGTTGCCTTCATATATAGCTAGTCCAGTGTGGATAAAAGACATGGAAATGTTTCCTGGCTTCATAATAAATGAATTAACTGTGAACTGAACTTTTCATTCTGCCACCATTATTTTCGTGCCATGCTTCTGGAGAATAAAAACTTTGTATAGCTGGAAACTAATTTTAAATGAAAGACAATGTCATCCATTAAAAAATCCCAAGCAAATATTCCTTTTTGGAGTATTCAGTAGCTTTTGTTTAATGACATTCCTTCCAATTTACGTTTGCTGGTTTAATGGTAACATGAATTAAAATTCTCGCTAGTTTGTATTTGCTGTCATTCTAGTCAAAATTTTGCCCACACGTTTCACTTTTTTACTTTAATTTTCAGTAACTTTTCTTTGGAATTTATAATCTATCCAGAGTTTCTTTTTTGGGTTTTTGTTTTGGTTTTGTAAGTGCTGATTTATTTTTCTTTTTCCAATTTTTTTAGGACAAGCCCAGAATGCTGCTTTCATTAATACATTTCTCTGCAGAGACCAATACAAGAATAGTGGTTATGTTATTAAGACTGAAAGTGAAAAACAGTGAGAATGAGGTTTGAGGAATATATATCTGAGCAATTTTGTGCATGTTGTTCACTCAGTTTCAGAAATTCTTAGGCAGTTAGCATAATCTGACAGCTAAACTAGTTGACTATAATTACTCATATTATCAGGGGGGCTCCAAAGGCTATAAATGTTTCCTGGCCATCCAGGGCCAGTTCTGTGCACTTTATCTTCAGGAAATTTTCTGCTGTGTTCAGGAAGTGATGTTCATATTAATGACATTCACGTCATTATCTGTCATTATTCACACATTATCGGCTTTTCTTCCTTTTTCTGTGGCTCAGAAAGTTGGGCTCTGCTTCTAGAGTGTTTCACCGTGTTTTCTAAAATCTTGTCAAATTGCCTGTTTGTCCATGAGATTTAACATATTGGGTTTTTTTTTCCTTTCTTTTACTAGAAGGTGTACAGAGTATTGTCTGTTTTGGTGGATGTAAAGCGAAAAATATTTCAGCATGTATCCTAAAGAAATTACTATTACACTATCACTGCCTTCAGTCATCGGCCTAGCTTTTTTCCCCTCATTCTCTCAACCAAATAGACTTTAAACCTTTTTGTCATATTTGGCACTGCCAAACTGCATGGATGGATGGATGTCTCAAATAGAAATAATTTACTTTAAGTTTTATAAAAGAGTCTATGTGAGTAGAATAAATGTATCCTATCTTTGTTCCCACTGTGTAGTATAAACTTATTATTAAACATGGTATTTCAAGGCAGAGACCAGAGCTAGGAAGGACAGTTGGAGCTTTTGTCTATTAGGCACAAGAGAATCTATTGTTTTTAAACCCCTTATGCTTTGCCATTCTTTTGCGTTTGATTTCAGTAGCATTTTGTGCATTAAAAAAATAATAATTCTGTAATTTGGAACAACTTGGAGTTCATCCATGTTAAATCAACTTCATAAGTTTAGTTTGAATTATTGGAAGTGTCAGTGCAATATATGAAGGCATGAAAAAATGCTGTTGGACAGATGAACACATCAAGTTAAGGGAAGGTGAAATCCCAGCACCTCAGAATACCAAAGAAAGAGTTGCCTTTCTGTGACTGGTACTATCAATAGTCAGGCTTTCTGCAGAAATCTGTATTTGAATACTGTGGTGGCAATCTGGTAGGAATTCAGCTGAAGAAGGAATATATATGTTAATATCTGATACTCTTATTGTATGATTTTTAAAGAATAGTGGAAGTTGAATCATTAGGACTATTTGTAAAAGGCTTTTTGACATTATGTTTAAATGAAACCTTTTTGAGAATGATTTATAAGTTTTTATGCCTCCTATGTTGTATCTGAGAGTTTTGAAGTGTGCAACATTACTGGTTTCTTAGCAGTGTGTTTTAATTTTAACATGCAAGCATTTTGATTTGGTCACAGAAAATCGAAGTACCAATATTGCAATAGCCAGTATGTACAGAGTTAATTTCAAGGTGAACTCTGTACCATTCTGACACCACAAAACAGGGGTTTGTAGTGTGCCCAGCGAGGGGAAATTACCTTTCATAGTAATACCTTCTCAGAGACAATTGCAAGTTAATTGTAAGTAGGAAATTTATCTGTGTTCTTGGAAGTGTTTTCTAAGGCAAATAAATCTTCATAACACTAGGATGCCTGAAGGATTTGATCTTTAGTTGTGCACCCCTCTTTCGCCAGGACGATAGTTTCTCCTGATGATGCAAGCTCTAACTCAGCTCATTAACTTCCTTGTAGAAATTGGCGTGCCAGTCGGAGGAGAAGCGGCTGCGGGAGAGGCTGCAATGGGCAACGCGCAGAGAAAGTTTCATAGCAAAGGAGGGGGCAGTAAGGCGGAGGAAAGGGAGACACAGAAACAGAAGGAGTCGACTGAGAGCGGGTTAAAAAAAGGCACATCAGAGAAGGATACACAGAGGCAGTTGTCAGACTGTGAAGGTGAAGTTAATGGATGTTTACACAGTGATCAAAAAAGTGAAAGCCCTGAAGCTGAGGAGGTCTCTGAATCGCTTGAAGCAGGGTGTCAGTCGGCTGGTGGTGGCAATTCCATTTCACTTCCTCCTGCTGCAGCAAAACTAAAAAGTGAAGGAAACGAGTTATTTAAGAACGGACAGTTTGGAGAAGCTGTGTTCAAGTACTCGGAAGCAATTGAGTATGTCACTGGTCTAGGTGAGTGGAATATACTTAAATCTAGGATTGTTGTGTAGATTATTTAAGGAAATACAAATGAACTAACCTAGCCTGGCCCTGGATTTTTGGCAAGAGTTACTGTGCAGTAAATTCTTTGTCATTTCAGTGGAGGACAGTTTACATGGCACAGAATAGAAGATTATGACTGAAACAGTGCTTTTAACTTCCCAGGACAGAGCTGTTTGTATTTATTTATGGGTTTGAATAATTACATATTCTAAGTGATGTGATAAAGGAAAGCTTCTTGCAGTTTTGCATTGTCAGCAAACTGCATCATTGCAGTGTCACAGTATGTGAGTCTTTAATTTTTGAATGTCATTTTAGTAACCATCTTTGATTTTAATTGTAACTTCTTCTAGGAGAACAAAGTCCAGCCGATTTAAGTATCTTGTACTCAAACAGAGCAGCATGTTACCTCAAAGAAGGGAACTGCAGTGACTGCATTCAGGATTGTAACAGGTAAATTGCAACCTCCCATGTAGGGCAGCAACATTCCTGATGATGAGTAAACATTTTGACTGATACATTGTTATTGCAGTTTGGCTTGGAGCAGTCAGTAACGACTGATTCCCTAAATCTGATCTCTCTAAATAAGAGAGATCTTTGTCAGTTATGTAAACAATCACATGGAACCTGGGGACAGAGTAGCTTTTAACTTACTGGCTTACGTGAATGCAGTTGTTTGTTAGGCTTCTTGTGTACGCAGAAATGCATATCAGGATTAAAACTTTTAAGACAAACAGAGGTTTATTTCAGTGATACTCTGTAATAACTTATGTGCAGAAGCTTTGTTAAGCCAGGTGGTTATCACAGTGCTCAGATCGCTTTCAGACATGTGCATGGTGTACATGTGTGTGTTCTCTGCGTTTGGTTTGTTGGTTTGGTTTCGGTTTTTATTTAATACATACTTGTCATAGTTATAAACAGTAATTACAGCTGTTCAGGAATGGAACTAAGATCCTTTCTGCTTATTGTGGCTTTTAAGGATACCAGAGTTAGAGAAGATTAGACACCTTCAACAACTTTGAAACACTGCCTTCCACTAAATTGTGTATTTCCAGAAGTCTTTTCTTATATTTTCATAGTTAGGCTTAGTAAGACTGATGCTTAACATACAAAAAAGGATCTCAAGGCAGTTAGAAATCATACTAATTAATAATTTTTTTTTACAGCATAACCCAACTGTTGCAAATCCCAAACTAAAAATAAAGTACCTTTGTATTAATTAAATATTTGACTTACTGTCTATATTCTGCCTGACAGAAAAGTTTTCTGAAAATGTAATGTGGGAAAAAAAAAAAAAAAAAAAATTTTAATAATA
>NDXB01013292.1:63682-95619 GCA_002631895.1 Agapornis roseicollis | reverse complement strand
CCCTAAAAAAAAATTTTTTTAAAAATTAATGTGGGAAAAAAAAAAAAAAAAAGAATGACTTGTTAATAATATTTTGTTAAAATAGATGAAGGACCAAACACAGCTGGCTGGTAAAACAAGGTGGCATACTTAACAGCCATCACATTTTTCTCTTCTGGATGTTTGAAGTATGTAAGACTTCAACCGAAATCAGTAACAGGACAAGGAGTTTTGGATTCTTACCAGTTGGAAGCTTATTTTCTTACTGCCTCATGATAGTGTCCTTAATGTCATGCACAGATACACAAGGAGCCATGATGGTTAGTGAGCACAACAGAGGTAGAAGTAATTTAAACTGGAAGCAGAACTGCAAAACTGCAAGTACACAGGAATTGGAAAATGTCAATTAAATGTTCACTAGGCAACACAACACAAAGAATGATCTATGAGTAGGTTACTTGATATCAGAGTAAAATGTGGTGTAGTGCTTAATATTCATGACATAAAAATAAGTACTGAACATTTATCTTTTACTATGTTCTGGCTATTTAGGGCTTAGAAGTGTATAAAACACCCTCTGTTGGATCTCTCTTTGTCTCAAGACTCTTGATTTGTAGCACCTACAGAGGTGAAATAGAGCTTCTATGCACTAATGTTAATTTGTTTAGTGCTGTAGTGTGATTTGGTCCCTGGCTGTATAGTTGCATTCTGCTCTGGAACTGTACTTTCCCATTCTCACAGATGCTGTTCTTCAGGGCGTGGCTTCCTCTAAACTTATTTATAGCTGATTATTTTTTTCTTGATGTTAGGAACCTGATATCACATCAATACTCTTCTGAGTTACAGAGTGTCAAGCATTTTTGCAGAGGCTTGTAGGGGCTATGATGTTGTGTGCTCTTGTATTTTTCAAATGCATCCAGCAATTTGCACGTTTGCCAATGCAATCCAACATAAAGAGAAATGGAACGTTGGTGATATTTATGAAATGGAAATTAGAAATGTTTCTTCTAGTAATCTTTGTTTCTCTAGCTTTAGGAGGAGTAATGGTGCAAAGCCAGTTCACAGAAAGGGCAGCCAGCAGCCTCCTGGGTTTCATATGAACAGGAGCACAGCCACTGGATTGAGGGAAGTGATTATCCCCTTGTACTCAGCACTTGTTAGACAGTATCTAACTAAATTAGATGTTGTCTAACTGTGCTGATTTTGAGCTTCCCCAGTACAAGAAAGGCAGTGATCAACTGGAGTGGATGAGTTCAGTGAAGTGTCACTGAGGTGGTTGTGAACTCTGGACCACTTGCCTGGAGAGTCTGAGGGAGCTGGGTTTTCTCAGTTTAGAGAATGGCTTCTAGAGGTCCTAACAGCAGCTTGACAGTACCTATGGGGAGGGTTACCTAGAGGATGGATCGTGACTCGCTCTGGCAGCAGCAGGACAAGAGACAACAGTCAAAAACTGAACCACAAGGTTCCAACTTTGTTTTAGGAGAGATCTTTTCCCCATGAACAGTGTGGGGCATAGCAGGAGGTTGCCCAGAGATGTGCAGAGATTTCTCTAAAGGTTTTCAGGGTCTAATTGGATAAGGCCCTGAGCAACCTTGGCTGATCTCAGAGCTGACCCCACCTATAGCAGATGGTTGGACTAGGAGTCTTTCAGCCTGAATTACTTTATGATTCCATAAAATCTAATTGGCTAGATGCACCTTCATTTCAGTATTTCAAAATCTGTATCTCTTCCTCTATTGATTATAGAAGGTAGTCTTTAATAAATAAGGCCTTTGTGGCTTCTTCTTCATATTGCTGGAAAAGCACATGGTATTTGGGAGGCGTTACGACTGCACACTGTCAGGAGTTGAGCTCAGTGTTGACTAGGCACACAATCAAAAGAGTAAACAGGCAAAAGACAGGCAAAACTAAAACAAAACAAAAAGTCAGAAATGGACAGGTGCATATTCATGTCTTACTAAACGTATTTTTTACGTGCATACTTCCATGTAAGGAAGAATGTAAGGGTGGAAAATCATGTAAACAAAAGCACCATATACTTGAAATCCCCATACATCTTGGCATTGAAAAGATAGGTTTTGACTTAAGAAAGATAGTTTTTGCTCTTGAACAGCTACCATTACATTAATCTTTTCTTGTTGCTAAAAGCAGTTTTCCAGATGGAAGATGGGGATTTGAATAGAGTAAGTTGTAGTAAAAGCACTAACAATTTGAGAACTGTGTGTCATTTGGGGTATTAATACAAACCACTTAGTGCCATTTTCCTTGCTTGTGTTACTGTAAGGCCCATCTGAAATAGCAAAGTTGTTGTGTATATCATAAAAGAATTTTACTAATATTATTTTAGTTACTCTGTTTCAATCCTGCATTTTTCTTCTTTTCCTCCAGAGCTCTGGAGCTTCAGCCGTTTTCCCTTAAGCCTCTTCTACGACGAGCAATGGCAAATGAGTGTATGGAGCGATATCGACAGGCATACATTGATTATAAAACAGCCCTACAAATAGACAGCAGCATCCAAGCAGCAAATGATAGTGCTAATAGGTAACTCCACTTACAAATCTGATATCAGTCCAAACAGAAAAGTAGAATTCAGTAAGTGTTTGTTTTACATGCACCTTCAGTTCTGTATCCTTCAAAGTCAGGATCCTCACAAACAGTGTGTTATAACTAGAGGACTGGCTGTCTCATTTGTTTTCCTGTAGCTTCACAGTTTTCCTCTGCCAGCAGTAGGTCACTTTCTGTTTTAAAAGCATATTTTAAAGGTTTTTTTCTGGCACTTTAACATGTTTTCTTTCTTTTATTTGATACCACATAAAGTAGTTCTAAGGTCCGTATCTTTTATCTGACATTTCTGTTTCCTTTTCAAATTAGCAGTCTTCCTGTGGCAGCTGGAGATTTATGTTAAGTGTGAATCCTTCAGCATGCTGCAGTTATGGAAACACTGAGGGAGCTTGATACACTGGTTGGCTGCAAAACTTAAAGGTGTAAAAATTATGACTGAATATTATCTTAAACTGAAATGTTAATACTTCCAACATGAATTCTTGCTGCCAAGAGAGACTTCTCAATTTCTATAATTATATTTTAATAGTGTAAATTTAGTGTATACACACTATAGTAACTGTCTTCTTATTAACACATAGTAAGTATTTAAGCACATGAATGATGGGTTTTTCCAGTCCCTTTTCTTTCCTTTTTTCTTTAACGGGCAAAGAAAAAGTATAGAAGTATAACAGCCATTAATTGTTGAGCAGGAACCCATATGCATGCAATTCTTAACAATGGAATCTACTGTTTTCTTTTTAAGAAAAAGTCATGGGCGCTTACATTATTGCTTCATTAAAAAGTCCATAATATCTTTAAATTCTGCTTATTTGACCAGAGGTGGACATGAACAGGCTTTATCATCTCCTCTTAAAAATCTTATTTTTGATAGCAACAAATTGTTACTAATCTCCTATATCTGCCCTGGTAATGGAGCACTTGGATTGGTGGGATGCATAACTGCTTGTCCTGGTATCTGTGTGGTTATTACACTTTTTTCTTTTAAATCTTCTTGGCTTATTTTATCTCCAGGTAGTCTTTTCATACTTCTTCTTTACTTGTAACTTGCTTAGTAATAAGCTTATTTCCCTTTATTTCTCCTAACACTTTTCCTTTTCTCCTCTCTAGGCCTTCCTTATATTTTTAGCTTCACTGCTCATTACTCTTTCCTCTCTGGCAACCCATCACCTTATTTCAGCTGCTTCTTCCTTCTCTTCTGCTGGTAATTAATTTTTGCTTGCAGATACTTAGTTTCTAAAGCATAGAGCTCCCGCATAAGTGAACTTTTGCTATGATTTATTTTTTAATATTTATGAGTAAAGCTGAAATTGTTTCCCAGAGTATTATTTTAATTTCCAAAGTAACAGACCTTTTTCAAAATAAATGTTAACAAAAAGTGCTATTTCCTCTACTGCCTTTTAACTTAAAGGGACAACCCCAAAACATAGTTTATTTTCTTTTTCATTATTTTAGGAATGTCAGGTCTTAACACCCTCTTTTTATTGGAGAATTTCTTTGGTTTTAATTTCCTGTGGGAAATTGGGTGGGGATGCTGTAGGAAGGAGAGATAAAACTCATCATCCTACTTGTGTCTGAGGATGGGTTTGATAAATCATGTTAAGGCATGTCTTTCTGTACTTCTCTAACTAAGCAGGCTTTCCAGAAATCTTAGAATGGAACAAGTGTTCAGTCTGATAGTTTTAATAATTCTCACATAAAAGACAAATAGAATTTTTAATATAAAGCCTTTACCTGCTTATTTTGCAATCAGAAGGAAATAATGAAGAATGATTGATCATCAAGTACTGTAGGATTCTTTCTGCTGACCTAATTCTAGATCAGGTTTTTGTCAAACTTTTTAAGCCCATTATGATAAATAGAGAAAAATTAAACAGGAAGCCAATGGGAGCATGGTTTACTATAGAACTCTTGTTTTACTTGTGGAACTTCCTAAAAGACCAAAATCAAGCAAGAAAACTGAATTGGGTCCTTTATACTCATTCTAGTTCATTCTTCATGTCACATTCAAGGTTAGTTCTTCTTTCCAGGGGATGTGTATTCATGTAGTGTTTTTTATACCTGCGTTAGATGGAAGTGCACCTAATACAAAAATTTCAAGTTTATTTGCTGTGGTATCATGTTTCTTGCCTTGCTACTCAATTCAGAATTTTTCTTTGTTAAAGTAGATGTTAGACTTGTCCCCAGTTGAACTTGACCCTTAAGATCACTTTGAGATTAGAAGACGTTTACCTCACTGTTATTCTCGCAATTGATTAATATGTTTTGGGTTTTCTGCTGGTTTAGGTTTTTTTTTTTTTAAACACCACAGAAGTTGTAATGGAACCATGAAATCTCACATGGCTTTAATCATTATATTAACTTAGGACTTTCTCCAGAATGTATCACAGCAATGGGTAACTCCCACTTGAATGGATTTTGAATTGAACCTTTCATGTACAGAAATAGTTCACCTATATATATATGTACATATAATACATATATAGAAAATAATATATATATTATATAATATGTATGTTACATGTAATGCATACTATATAATGCCTAATACATAATGTATAATATATAAATGTGTGTGTTTTAAATAGTTTTTATATATTTTATTATTTTCCATTTTTAAATGGGGATAAACAATGATTGATTAGTAAGTTTCTGACTGCTATTTAAAATGCAGCTTAATACCTACTTTGTGACCTGTATTGGTTATTTAGGAAACTGTTGTGTAAGAGATTTCATCTAATATTGGCAAATTTAGGTATCACACTTTGAGGGTATTGTGATCTACACGTGTTACAAATAACCTCTATGAAAAGGTGAGAAAAGTAAGCAAATCTTTTCTCCGATTTATTTATAGCATGTGGTAGGGAGCATTTCAAGCTTAGTTGCAAAATCACTTGCTTAAATATTTACAGGTCCTGCTGAAGTCATCTTCTTATCTTCTAAATGCTAACATAAATACTCTAAAAAGCAGAAAAAGTATAAATCTTACATGAATGCAGCATCACTGACTGCTGTGACAGTCTTTTTTAAAATTATGCTTCAGGATAACTGGTTGGTTGGTTTTTAAAAAATCAGAACATTGCATTATTTAATTCGGGTGTAAGTTATTGAAGTGTGAGTTAAATATATGAAAAGTCATGTTGGTGGGACTTTTCTCTTTCAGAATAACAAAGGCATTAATGGATCAGGATGGTCCCAGTTGGAGGGAGAAACTGCCACCAATTCCAGTTGTCCCAGTTGCTGCTCAGCTACACAGATGGGATGGAGGAAACTTTACTTCAGAAAATATGCCAAGATGTCCTACAGAGAGCAAAAGTGAACAGTTGCCAATGAATCGTACGTATAGCAAATGCATATATATATATACACACATACACATATATACACACACACACACATATATATATATACATAATAAAGGAAAATGGCTTCTTGGCCTTTTGGCTAAAATCAAGTGTAGTATCTGTTCTTACCAGTTTAATGTCTGATATGGTGAGAGGACTTTGCATTAAATAAGTTTTTGGCACTAGGAGCCAGAGCTTGATCCCTTTTTCTGGACTTGATGAACTTAAAGATCTTTTCCAGCCTAGTTGATTCTAAGAAAGGTCTTAATTGTAAAATGGAATAAGATTTAATAATGTCAAAGAAACTGCTTTAGAAAGTATTTACCAGAGACCTTTGTCATAAACCAAGTTAGGTGATTGTCATTTACATGATTTGGTTTCATGTGCTTCAGGGAGCTGCAGGTATGATTTATTTTAATTTCTTTTAAAGTTTTATTTCAATTTCTTTTTTTATGCCAAGTGATGTAGTTTGCAGTATGTAATTTCTGAAGTTACATAAAATACATCAGAAATACTCATGATCAGTATACTGAGTCCTCTCACAAGTATCAGCAGTTTCCCTGACATTATACTACAGTTATAAACAGTTTTACCCCAAAAAACCACCACACAAACAATCACTTGGTAACATAATCAGCTGCATAATCTGTAGCTGCCATTTAATTCTTCATGAATGCATTACTCAGTTCTTCAGACTAGAAAGGGTAGACTTGTAGATGACAGTAGTTTGTGACAGGGGCTATAGAAAAGCACTTCTGAGTGTTACTTTTTTTTTTTTTTTTACAATGGATTCTAGCTATGACAATGGCCAGTAGTCCCCTTTCAAAGTTTGTTTGCATATAAGCAGTGTGTGCTTGACTGCTTTAGGATACGTTCTTCCTCATGACTTTTATTTNTGGGTTTTTAGAAAAGCCCTTCTGAGTTTTTCTTTTTTTTTTTTTTTTACAATGGATTCTAGCTATGACAATGGCCAGTAGTCCCCTTTCAAAGTTTGTTTGCATATAAGCAGTGTGTGCTTGACTGCTTTAGGATACGTTCTTCCTCATGACTTTTATTTACTGCAGTTTCCATTTTTCTCTTCCTGTAAATCAGGTGAAGGAATCTTCCTGGTTCAGTTTTTACGGACATGGGACATTCTTTTTTGCAAAGGCCTTAACTATGATTTTTTACTCAACTATTAATAGGTTCCCCTTTGAGTTTATTTAAATATAAAGTAAAATAGTGTTGAAGGTAATCTTCACCTTGATTAATGCAGGGGAGGCTGCAATGCATAACTACTGGGTTGCTGGCTAAATAAGTATCAGTGATTGGGTTATCTGTCTGTAACACATTACTGCAGTAATGCATGTCCTCAAATAATCTGCGCTTTTGGGCACTGCAAATTTAATTACTTTAAAAAGATCTTTCAGATAGTATTGAATTTATTTGTACCTGATGTAAAACAACAGGCAGCTTACATGTGTTTATGAAAACTGGATGTTTTTCTCGAGAATAAGATGTAGTTCTAGAAACTTGCAGTAATGTGCTTAAGAAATTATTTGAATAGTAGTGTGTACTAAGCTTCAGTAATGCTACAGAAAATGTTTTTCCTTAAAGAAACATGAGGCATGATGCTGTATAATTTAGGTTCGATTAAATTGATAAAAACTTTACTTTCCTAAGATGTCCCATGTCAAGTATTTTCATTACAGTTGCCACTACATACTGTTACTGATTCATGGATCTTAAGGAATAGGCAGCAATTGGGTTTAACACTTAGATTATTTTAGTGAAATAGAAAACTGATACCTTGCACAGTTGTTGCTATTAAACATAAATGCTAAGCTTGAAAAGTGCTCTTTGTTGTACTGATTGTACTCCAGGGTTTTTCTGCTATTAAAGAATATGACTTGTTGGATTTTCATTTCAGTGTATAACCAACCCCCTTAAACCTTTCAAGTAGTAAGTTTGGATCTGTATAACCTTGTGTAATTTTGTCAAGAGAGACTCTGAAGATCCTTGTAGTGAAAGGTATACAGATGAGTGACTCCTGAGAACAGTGGTGATCATGTTTAGCCTGTTAACAAAACCAGCCATCACTGTGTTTATGAAGTACGGCATTTTGATGCAAAACATGCCTCAGTCTGTTTC
Source organism: Agapornis roseicollis (assembly GCA_002631895.1). Classification (NCBI taxonomy): domain Eukaryota; kingdom Metazoa; phylum Chordata; class Aves; order Psittaciformes; family Psittacidae; genus Agapornis; species Agapornis roseicollis. The sequence goes on along the minus strand of NDXB01013292.1, from coordinate 87,604 downwards.
AAATAGAATGGGACTTTGATTAGGCTTTTAGTTTGGAAGTACTAAATGGAGACTTTATTTTCTTCACTGCAGGCTGACCCTAAGGTTGTGGTTGCCTGCTTTGGTGTGTACTAAATCAGTGGGACCTGGCAGTGATAGCTGATGGCAGAAGCGTGCCAGCAATAATGTTCAGTCAGTAAACTTTCTTACTAATTTAATTAAAGTAGAAAGTAAGTATTTCTGTTGCATGACAGGTTTTTTTGCAAGTTGTCTGTTGTTTTTTTTTCTGTTCTACAACTTGAGTTATAGTTTAGTTGTGTTTCTTGCAGAAGTTTGTTCTGGTTTCTTGTTGTTTCTTAATTTTTGACCCAAGCACCCATGTAGTTTTTTGGTGTAGGAGACCACTATATTTTTATGAAAGAACTCACTGAGTTCAGTTGTTGGCTAAAAATAACTGGTTATATCCCATTTTTAAAACCTGACGATTAGGAAGTAGTTCGTATTCTCTAGCAAGGTACAAAAAGTAGGTTTTTCCATTATGATTTACTTAAAACTATGTTAGTAATTACTGTTTGCTAACAACAGAGACATGAAACTGCAGTCAGGATTGGTTTTCTACCGCAAACATAGCTAAACGTTGTAGTCTAACCCAGGAGCATATGCAAGAAATGATGGGGAGTTTCAAAGGAAAGAGAGTTACAAAAGAACATAATATTAATTTAAAAAACCTAGTTAGGTGTTTTGAGGTTCTTCAAAGCATCTTTTATAAATAGTAGTTAACAGGATATTACTGATATACCACTAACCCCTGCTGATGTGAAGATTTGTCATTTGTCAGTTTAGCGTAGTAATTGTGATAGTTACTTACAGAAAGAACATTAGCTCAAATTATGGCCGCCTTGGTGTGATGTTGGAGATTAGAAGGTTTTTAATCTTGCTGATTAAATCTCCACCGTTATAAATAAAACTGGTATCCAAATAGAGATACACAGCCCCTCCGCACACAGAAAGTGTAGACAGAGGGAGGTAAAAGCATAGAGCTGTCTGTTGCATTCCTGTTATTTTCAGCAAAGTAGTTACACTGGTGGATGGGGAAATATATGTTGTGCCAAATATAGACATGGTAGTTCATGCCTTTCTTAGAGCAGGAGATCTGGGACAGAAATGGCAATGTGCAGACCAATAGATACTCCAGTTGCCAGGCATTTATTCTTAGTGTGGGTAGGTTATTCAGCTACCGTTAATGAACTGACCTTCTTATGTAACACTGTGATCCTTTTGTAATGTAGGTGAGGAAGCTGAGCAGAAGTTCACAACTTTGAAAACTGAAGGGAATAGTTTTGTAAAAGAGGGTAAATATGAAAAAGCTGTAAACAAATACAATGAATGCATGAAGATAAATACCAAAGAATGTGCGATCTACACTAACAGGTAAAGATGCATAATATAAGCCCATTTTTAGTGGCAGTACTTGTATTTTCCCCCTGGAAAGAGAGAATTTGCATCCCTTCAGTCACTGCTGTAAAAAAAGGAATTTTTTTCCCACTTGATGAGTGTTTCTAACTGATATTTTTGTTAAACCACATTATCCTCCATGGGGAGCAAGTAATAATGCCACTAACACGTTATCTTTATATGTCTCTATGTAAATAGAGTATGCAATAGTGAAAGTTATAATAAGCATAGCATTTTGCAGCATTTTGGAGAATACTGATATTGTTTTAATTAAAAGCTAACGTGCAGTAGCAGTATCACAGATATGAAAAAGAATAATTCAGAGAAGATGTACATTTCTGAGAAAATGAAAGTAGGAACATGGCCATACAACAGCATTATTTTAAAGTTTGACGTAATTCTGCTTCATAACTCTTTATGCTGTAGTCTTACCAGCTTTCACAAACTAAGAAGGATTTGATAAGGCCACTAATTGAAGAGGAGACTTCCAAGTAATAATTACGTGCAGAAAGAAGTATTGCTTATTTAATCTAGAACACTTATATCAGGTACTGTGCTATGATATTGTACTAACATAGGCTCTGCCTTTAAAATACTTACATATCTGCCTAATTTCAAGCATTAGTCACACTTGAATTTTGACTTTTATTGCAGGAATTGACCTTCTCCAAATCTATCCAGAGATGTCATTACTACCTACTGGGTTTTATGTACTTTAAAAAATAACCACATTGAAGTGAATTATTAGAAGTATTGTAATGAGCATTTATGACTCAGATACTATTGGCACTACAGCACTGTAGAATTTACTTATATTGCAGTGTATTCTGTTTTTCTGTGTTAGAGCTCTCTGTTACTTGAAACTGTGTAAATATGAAGAGGCTAAGCAGGATTGTGATCATGTTCTTCAGATAGAAGATTCTAATATTAAAGCTTTTTATAGAAGAGCACTAGCGTACAAAGGATTACAGGTGAGGAAAAAGAACATGGCAGGTATTCTTAAGCACTTCTAAACTTGCTTATCCTCTTCAAAGACAATCAGCTAGTTGCACTCAATGGGTGAATACAGACATAGAAAAGTATGCTCTGCTGATGTTTTATTACTTTTTAGAGCATTAGGCATACATAAAATGTTACATAAATATTTTTGCAACATAAAAACCTGTTGACTTTATTGCAAGAACATTGGAATAAATGAGGTTTGACTGGAGATTGGTTATGCAACTTTCAGCTCTGTTCTAATGTTTTAATGCTCTTTTGGGTATCCCAGTCTGTTTTGTCTGTCAAGGTGTTTACTATAATTTTTGCTGATGACAGGTGGATTCTCTCCAAGTCTGCCTGCCACTGTCCATACTCAAATCATGAGTTCTCTTTTGGCATCTGCTCACATTTGAGTGCTTGTCATTATTAAACCAGGGTTTTAATTATCTCAGTTTTCTCTCCCTTCCTTCCCCAAGCACATTAGGAACCTTTGTTATTAATCTACTTTCTCACTTTCTGGACAGTGTTGGTATTCAACCTTTTCCATCTACACATTGGTGGTGGTGTCCATACTGTGCTCATCTTACAGTTTTTTGAGTATCCTTTTACTTGATCATCATAAATGCAGGCTTACATTGCTCATATCCATCCTAAATCTGACTGCAAATCTTGTGTTCCATCACTTGAATGACTTCATTCCTTTTGTCCCTGTTGGTTCCCATTCTTCCGTGGTGTTAATTAGCCCCTGCACTTCATAATCCTTTGATAGTAGTCTTTACCCTATGGGTCAGCACTTACCTGGTATCGAATTACCAGCTTCTCACTTCTGTTTGCTCATGATGGCAGCTTATCCTCATCTACTTTGTATGAAATTTTACAAGTGTCTTTCAAACAAGCATCTCACGAGCTTTCTGCCACGCTGTTCTTCATGATTGGAAGTGATCACTCCAAGCATCCACCAAAGTTTGGCAGTGTCCATCAAGTGAATGCTTACCTCTGACCTCTATTATATTTAATGTCTTAATAATTACCTGATGGTCTCTCAGCCCTTGAATCACCTGAGGACAGCCTGTTTGTGCTTAGCATTATAATAGGCCATTCTTGTCCGATGTTACAATTCCAAATGCAAGTCATAGAAGCCATGAGATCTTTTGTTTGTGATAAATTTGTTCCCTTGTTGCAGTAGCTATGAAATTTCAAAAGTTTGCTTTAATTCTCAAGGGTGGTGAAAAGTCTGATTTTCCATTAAATCTTTTCTGTAATTACACCAAGCTACCCAGTATTAATCATCTGTAACCTTACACTGTTGAAGTTGATAAAAAATTGGTATAAATATGAGGAAAGTCAGATAGTGATTCTACCAGTCAAAATAAAGGGAATTACCTGGTAGCGAAGAATGTCAAGAATTAGACAACTTACGGTTTTTTGAATATCCTAGGAAAAAATGCTGGTTTGTATTATTGAAGACATAACATGAAACACGCTGCTTATGGGTTCCTTCAGAACAGTCTCTGCTGGGGACTCCCAAAATACTCTGTTGTGGTTGGATTTAATGCCTTCATTATTGCTAATTCCAGGAATGTGAGTGATTCGTAAAGCCAGAGAAAGTAACAAAAGTGATTTGAGGTTGACTAATGACTCAGTTATGAAAAATTTTAAGAGCTAAAAGCATGTAGTTTGGCAAAGATCTAACTATGCTGGGAACTGCTTTTCCTGTATAAATACCCAGACATTTAACCACAAAAGCTGCAGTGGAATTTAATGGAGTAAATGAGATTTTTTAATAGATTTACTGAGATGCATTTAAGGGAAGATCATGAAAAAGTCATGCTTGTGTAATGAATCAGGCCTATAACATAGGACACAGGACCCTGGTCTGCATGTCCTTATAGTCTGGCTTCTAGTCCAGTCTCTTGCTTTGGGTAAAGCCATCTTGTATGATTTTTGTTGAGAAGTCTGTCAGGCTGTATTTTTAAATCCAGGAGGGTTGGTTGTTTGCTGACCATTGTGGTCATTTCCAGAAGACTGTTCCAAAATCTCATCTCTCTGTAGTTGTGAATGCTCATACCTGTAATTCAGATGGTTTATCTTAATTAGTAGCTATGTCCTGATTAAAGCAGTATGCCCCCCTTTCTGCATTCATTTGATAAAACTAAATAATTCTAGTTCACTTTGTTCATGCTATAGCAGACTTCAGTTCACTTACAGACTTATTGCAGTGTCTCTGCACCTTGAATACTGGTCATCAGTTTTGAACAAAATAGTTCATGTAGGACAATGAGTGACTTGTACACTAGTGCTTTTATTTCGGTTGAGATGCTGAGGAAATACCTCAGCTGGTACATGAGGACTTTTTTTCATGATAATATACATTACTTACAGTAACCTGATGAGACTGCTCGGGAACAGAGGAAATGTGAGGTCCCTCACATGAAGCAATTACATTGATCTTTTAATGTCTTGCATGGTCTTCTGCTATTTGCTGCTACATTTCATCCTTATTTTTAACTGCGGCCATGAAGGTGTCTTGATTTTTCCGTGTCATATTCTAGTCTTCCACAGAGTAGATGCTGTTAACTTTTTCTCTCCAGAAAATGTAGTCTAAACCCCCATAATTTTTAATGGTAAAATTTGAAATAAAAACATTAAACACAAGTCTGAGTCCTAATGACACTCTATGGCTGTGTTTGTCCTCCTAAACCTGTTCATCTCAGAGTTCATAACGTCATCCCAGTCTTCTTAAGTATTACCAAAAATTTACAGTGTTACACTGTAAGCAGTTGTGCTTAAAAGCAGCAATCTTAAATAATCTATTCTCTCATATAGGGAATTTCCCTGAAAGCATAATGAAATTACACTGTCTGTGTTTAGATTATTTTTGTCTGTTTAATGTTGAGATCCCAGTATTTGTATTCTTCTTAATTGTAAAGGAAGTTATGGTAGTTCACATTTGCTTTTCTAGTGGTGTACTTATGAAAAAAGTATTTTTCCTTCTGCTTATAGAATTATCAAGCCAGCGTTGATGATTTGAACAGAGTACTTCTAATAGATCCAAACATTCTTGAAGCAAAAAAGGAACTAGAGGAGGTAACCCAGCTGCTTAACGTTAACAGCAGTCCTGCAGCTGGCAGTCAAGAAAAGCAAAGGAAGAAAATAACCATACAAGAGGTATGTTTTGAAACAGTTAAAATACATAGTTCCCAGTCCGTAGGGGGATACTGTAATTTGATAACATAATTTCAAAATGCTGGTGTAATGGAAACCTCAGTTATTAATATAGAAAAAAACTGTTTTACTGAAACACTTCACATTGTCAGGAGTTCATGGGATTTTATGTAACTGGTGTAAGCCGGGTGTAGTGTTAGTTAAGCTCTCAGTTGTGACAAGCAGAGGGTCCTGGAGAGCATTCACAGGAGTGACCACTTTGTTCAGGGACCAAACTACATTACTGGCAATAGTAATTTTTCCAGGGGTGGGGCAGGAATCATTCATGTTTGCTGCTATAGTTACAGCTGCCCTCTTAGAGAGCCTTCCCTGGCTCATCTGCTGTAGTATAAGGTAGGTCCATGAAAACAGGCTGCAAAGTAAAGAGTCAGAAACTGGGATTTATCATTATTATTCCATTTTAATCAAGCTATAAATATATGAGACAATCGAGATTTCTCTCCTGATAGTAAAGATTGTTGAAAAACAGAACAAAGTGGCTGTAAGCCCAGTGCAGTATCTTCCAAAAAGACTAACTTAGCCCCCCTGTACTGTGCAATGAAGTACCTTAGACTTTCTAAAACACTTGGCCTCCTTTGACCCTGTTTAATGAGTTTTAATCAGTTTATACAAATTCCATGACTCTTGGTAACTTGAAATAGATTTTAGAAAATGTAGTTGGACCCATGGTTAATTTTCTAGTGAGTGATTCATGAAACTCAGTGCAGGCTGCACACTTGGGAGAAGTTAAGTGGGTATTCAGGCAGTCAGACCATGCTGAGCTTTTCTGTTCCACAGTGAGGCTCCACCAGCAACCTGATATAGCTGCCATATATAGCTGTGCTGTTCTGAAGGCACAGCAGTGAGATGGAACACTGGTGTCTGATAACTTGACTTCTTTCACTTGTCTTCTGCAACTGCACATTTAATATGTGTATAGAGTCCTCCTTAGATTTCTCCTAGTGGTTTCCAGTTGTCTTTCTACAGTGGAGTGCCAAGTAGCGAAAGGAAATGTAAAATGCACACTTCTGACTGCAAACCTGTAAAGATGAATTAGAGAGGTACTATTCTGGGGGGAAGTAGAACATAAAAGAACATAGGTGTCTTTCTTCTATGAAGAGTAAAATGCTATCCTTAATTTGATGACATTATTGATGGATTATATGCGTATAGTTTATGAAGCTTCAGGTTGTCTGTATGTCTACGTTAAAATGATTTGTTGCCATTTTGTTTGTGAAGGTGACTGGATCTGATGAAGAGGAAGAGAGACCGTTTGCTACATCAGATGTGACTGATGGCATTACTTCAAAGGAAGCAGTTGAGGAGAGTGTGTCACTGAAGACCTCTAAGAAACTGCTGATTTCTGAACCAACTAACGCTTATGACTTTGGTCAGATTATAAATGCAGTGAATAGCAATAATGATAAAGCTGCTTGTGCAGATCTGTTAACAATTACTGATCCCAAAAAATTGCCAGTGCTGCTAAGTAACAAACTCGAAGGAGAAATCTTTCTGTTTTTCATCCAGTCATTGGAATATTATGTAGTTGGAAAAGATCCTGGTCTTGTGTATCAGCACCTTTTCTACTTGAGCAAAGCAGAAAGATTTAAGGTAAGAACCTAGACTGAATGTGTGCTTCAGTTGCACTAAAGCTTAAAGGAAATTTTCATATCTTAAAAGGAAACAGTATGTGGATTTTGGCTGTGTCAGATACTATGATTTTCAATCAACCTGTGCTAATTATAAAATGATCTGCTTTTTCAGGTGGTGCTGGCCCTTCTTAGCAAAAATGAGAAGGAACAGGTTCAACAACTGTTCAGTTTACTTCCAGAAAACCAGAATAATCTGTACTCTTCAGAAGATCTTGAGAGCCTTAAAAAGGTTTATGAACTTTAAGAACTTAAGATTTATTGGTTGCATGCATATAGTTGATGTCTAGAAGATGGATGTTGGAACTCTGAAGACTTGCCTGGGTTGCAGTGGGTCTTTACCCAGGCTGTTTGAATTCTATTTTGTTTTGACAGTATATGCACATTTAAAATTTGCTGCTCTTTATTTTTTTCTTGTACTTATATACATTTTTAATCTCCAGAATTTAATGCACATCATTGTGTTCAGTAGCAGAGTTTATGTAATTTAGCATACTGATTTTATTTAGACTGGTTTAATTATATATATGAAAATATATTTTACATTAGGTATATAATGTGAAATATCTTGGTGGTACGATAGAGAACACTGTTAGTCATCACTTCTTGTATCATTTTGTGACTTGTATGTTCCTGTGATAAAGAAGTGTCTTCAAACTAAACGGGTCAGTTAGCAATAGCTTTGCTAACATGAGTTTACAACAAGTATTAACAGATACATTACTAAGGCAGCCTGTTTCTTCATTGTCCCTGGTCTATACAAAATGGATTTAAATATTTATTTCTGTAATACAGGTAAGCAGCAAAGGTGAATGAATAATATGTGAGCTTGTCATGGAACAGTTCAGATCACAATAATTAACTATTAAATAATTACTAAATGGGTACAGGTTTTGGCAAGTGAGTAGTTTTCAGTGCACAGAGAATTCTGCTTTTTCTCTGTGTGTGGAAGGACCACCGGTTCATGTGGCCTTTGAGGTGGCTGCACTTAGCAGTAAAAATACTTAACTCTGAGTTCCTTAATCAGATTATTTCAGACAGCAGCTATTTCTGTTTACAGACATTGATAAAGCCAAAAGTAAAATCATCGTGAGGACCAGTATGACTTTTTTTTTGTTTCAGGCAGTACTTTCATGTTTTATATTGGATTCTGACAAAGCTCCTTTTTTAAAGATAAAGCTTTTAAAATACCCCAATGCCTTCTTTGCACGTGTGATACCAACGTCAAACTCACTGGCACTGCAGAGGCAGCAGCAGGAATGTTGTTCTAATGAAAATATTTCTCAGGTGTAGATAAACTAAAAAAATAAAGGTTTTTTTCTTGAAAAGTGTAATTCTGGATTCTCTTCCTGGTTCTACACTGTTAAGGCTTGTCATGCTGACATGTGGAGGATGGCAGAAGTAGAGTGCCAAGAACAAGGCTTTTAATTCCTAAAACAACTTAGGTTTTTTTCTTTTTAAATGCCCTCTTTTTATGAGGTTGTCATGTTCAGGAGGTGTTTGTCACTCACCTGTCTGTGTGTGACCCGTTGTACTTAACCAGCAAAGGGCCAGTTTCAGTCATGGTGGAAGGTATCTTCACTAATTTCTGTTTTAGTGACTGCAGTTTAGAACATTCGTGTGTGCAGCTTTCTGACATGGTTTAGAAAACTTAATCCATTTTCATTTAGTAGAATTCAGAGTGGTTTTAATAACAGTAAGTACTAAGTTGGAGGACTGTATTAATAATGCATGGATTAGGAAAAAGTTACTTTGCCTAAAAGAAAGCATAAACCCCAGCTATGTAGTTCTAATATAGTTTTAGTTGCTTGGAAACTGTAGTTGAGTGAGAGCCAGTGGCAAAAGCCACCACATCAGAAAAGCTCATGATGAAATTAAGTATTTTTTCATGCCACCCAAACCCCCAAGTATTAAAACCTCTTCAGATACCTTCTGAGAAGCAGCCCTGATTGCTGAAGTTGGTATCACGTCTGTATAGTTCATTTTGATGCTGAAGACAAACATCAGAATAATTGTAGCAGTAAATCATAATAAAGAATTTAGCAAATCTAGGAGACAGACAGACATTATTAGAAATACAAAAGATTTTTAAATAGAGTGTTTTGATAAAGCTGTTATCCATGAAGAAAAAGAAATGTGTTGTCATAGATGGGTGTACAGTATCACAGGAAGGCTTTGGTCAGGCCCTAGCAATTAAACTAGAAACCTAAAAGTGATTCAGGGAAAAGTAGCCCAGTAGTCCAGGAAGATACCTTTTCCTGTCATACCTTCCACCTGAATGTCAGCTGAACCAGAGGTTAACTGGGTTTGAGGTGGAAATGATGGAGATGAGCAGATCAGGAAGCTAAAATTACCCCTCGGTAAGAAGTCCTAAATGAAGAACTGTGGCAGTACTGGTAGGAGGGAGCTGTTGCCAGCTGCAGGCAGGGCTCTGTACCCACGTGTCTTGGAAGTGGTCAGCAGGAGATTAACAGAAATCCCCTGATTCAAGAAACCAGCACTCTGCTGTGAAGTCACCGTCTCCTACAGCAAAGAGCTGGTCAGGAGCATGTCTGTCTTCAGGGCAGGATTTCCTGGAGAGCTTAAACTTGGCCCTAACAAAACAAATAGGTTTACATTTTCTGTGCATGATTAAGCCTGATCTCCTCAGTCTTGAGGCAGGCCATGAGCTTTGGCTGGTTGAGTATTTAGACAACCTCCAACCTACCCCAACCACTCTGGTAGATACCCCCTTTCCTAGAGCTTGACACTGACCTCAACCACCATTACAGTATGTTCCCAGCCTTTGTTGCATACCAGGAGCTGCTTTTGAAGATCTTTAAGCTCATTCCAGTCCATAATCCCAAAGGGAGAAGACACGTTCATGAAGTCGTGAGTTCTTGAAGCTGCCACCAGGCTGGGCATCAGCTGCAGCTTTGAGGGGTGTCTGAATTTCCTCCAGCACCTTATTCCTCACCTCACTCCAAAGTGAACCTCTGACATTGAAGACCTTTAACAGCCAGTGATGTAGTAACTATGAATGCCCTGCACTATGAGTAGTAGACCCTTAAAGTTGTAGCCATGCTAAACCTTTGCTACATCTGTTCTTAACGTATCAGGTCAGCTGTATTACCTTCAAGCCTTTTTTGTCTGATGTTCCTCATACCTGTCTCAACCAGCAACTTTTGGTCTCAGCTTCCAAAGTTAAAGAAATACATAAACTACAAGGGAATAAAGAAACTGAAACATTTCTTAATAGCAGAAAGACTAAGTCAAATACGTGTTTCTTTACCACATTAGCAACTCTTACATGTAAGAAAAATGGCTCAGTTTGCCAGGTGAGCTGTTTGTAACACCACCAGTGGGCCAGCTGTGGTTGCAGTCATTTTGATGGTGGTCCATCCTCATTCAGGTTTCATTGAGATTGGCTGCTTAGTTCACATGGGACTGGGAGGGCTGGACTGACAGGCAGAACGATTCCTAGAGACATGGAATGAACTTCCAAGAAAAGTCAACTCAAACATCTAGTTTGGGCCTGTACTGAGCAAGCTGAGGCCACCAGGCTTCAAAGCCTGCCCCTTCTGCAGGGCAGTGTTTGACTGCTGGAAGTCATTCTGGGTGTGCAGGGGGTGAAAAGGAAAACTTTCAGATGTTGATGTCCTAAGACCACTGACTTGGCAGGTGAGGGCTGCCTAAAAGTGTCCCTCCTGGGGAAACCTCATCAGGGCCAGAGGGAGGAACCTCTGCAGCCCTGAACAGCTGACGCCTGTTTTGAAGCACTCCTTTGCACATGGATGCAAACCCTGTTTTTAACGTCAGTGGAGGCAGCGAGTTTCTGTAACTACTGGTGTCCAGGGAACAGAGCCTGCCGGGAACCAGGGCTTCACTGCTGTTGCTTCCATCCCTTCAAAGTATTTTTGAAATCCACAGGGAAGCAGCTCCAGGTGGAACCGCTGCCGTCACCCAGAGAGCTGCTACCGCGCATGAGCATCATCACGGCACAGTTGTGTCACTGGCCAAAAGGCTGATTTACTGCAGTGCCCTCGCCACCGCTCCCTTCCACTCTTCCCGCACAGCAGGGCAGGCAGCAGAGACCTGTGAGAGCCCAGTCACTGGCAAACCACACACTTGCTCTGACACCTTCTTCCACACACCAGAACCCGCTCTGCTTTATGTAACACAGCCGCCCCAGCTGCAGAGCTGCTCCCCGTGGCTGCCAGGCCTTTCATAGGCAAACTGAAGCATTTGCACTTGATCATTACAATAAACAAAACCAAATATTCGTGAACAGCAGGGAACCAGACTCCTTCCCCACTTGTCAATGGAGGTGTGTGACCTGAGACGAGCCGCAGCTACCCAAGGACAAGGGCAGGCACCTCGGAGCAGGTTGAACCCCAGTGCCTGGCTGAAGGAGCATTAAACAGCACTTCTCCAGCCAGGCCTGCTCCCTGGCTCAGTGGGGCTCTGCCCATGCAGCACTGTTTTCCTACCCACATCCCAGTGCAAGGCACATCCACCAGCTGGAGCAGTGCAGGGCCCTGGTGTCAGTTCCTTGCAGCCCAGTGCTAGTTCTCAGTTGCTGCTTGCTAAATAAATAAATTGTAAACAAACTCAGCAACATGAGTGTCTTTTTGCTAGGAAGCAAGAGGGGCTATAGGGGGATAAAGTTCTTGGCCCAGAGCCAAGTGGTTCAGAAACGCCCTGAGCACACAGCCTGTGAGGAAAGGGTAGCTTGAGCCACATAAACCCCATCGTGCTGACGGCCTGCTGCCTAAACCCAACCGCGCTAACTCAGGCTGTTGTGAATTTTGATTTCCTTGCTGTGGCAAGCAATAACAATCCTTTTGTCAAGCACGCTCCGCAGGATCTGGTGACGGGAGAGCTGTGCCTGTCAGCTCTATGGCTTTGCCCACCAGGATGACTGCTGCTGGTAGCTGTTGTGCAGGCAGGTGTTGAAGCCTGGCCCATGAGCAAGGTGTGACAGTGACTCCATGTTCGTGGTTGAGCTTCCGGCTGCTGCGAAGAGGCAGGATTCTGTGCCAGGAGGATACCTGTCCCCTCTGCTGCCTCATCTAAACCCAGAACATCTCAGGGGAAGCAGAGTCCAGCAGCATCATCGCTTGTTGGTATCAGGCCAGAGGCTGGCAATGGAATGCTCTGACCCTCCTGTGCTCCCAGGCTCTGCACCTCCCCACGGTTCCCACAGAGCACGCAGTTGGAACATCACAGCTGGGAGCTGCTGATGGGGCTGCAGTGCTGGCAGGAGCTTCACGTCTGTCTGTGACCGAGGAGCAGCAGGACGGACTTCCTTGGCCATGCAGTCCCACTCACTTCAGGCCTCCCCTGTGTCACTGAAGTAGCAGCTCCATGTTAGGGCTAACACCAGAGCAGTGCTCAGCCCTAGCCCCATGCCCAGCATCCATCAGCACTGGATGAGCGCTCCCTGCGCTCTGCACGTGGGCACCTGCTGCCTCACCTCCCCTTTCTTGAAGCCCACAGTGCAATGGAGGCTGGGAGCCACAGCACATAGCACACAGACACCAAAGACAGCAGACACGGGGTAATCAAGCAGTCCCTCGGCTGTGCTCAGACCAGGGCATTGTCAGAGCACAGCTATGCAACATGGACCAAAGCCCCAGTTTCAAACACTGACACAGGACAGGGTATTTTACTGGTCTCAGTTTCTCTCAGCACTTTTTGCCCCCTTCCTGGTACGACCTGGCTTAAATAGGATTGAATAGCTTTTAACCAGACAATGCCACAGCACATAACCTGGTATTCTGGGCCTGGGTTTTTTTTGTTTTCAGTGATGAAAGTAAAACCTCTCCCCACAGCACCTGAATCGAGCAAACTTTCATTAGGAAATTACATTTAATTTCATTAATTCAGTTCATATTTTTCAGCCATCTGCTCTGTTACCCTTATAAAGCACTGCTACCCACAGGAGCGATGCCATCACCAAATAGGCAACTATTTAAAGATACATTTGGACTTGCAGATCGAAATGACTGCAAGAGATACAAAAGATGTTTTCATGCCACTAAAAACGTACCAGCTCACTCATGCAGAAGTTTGTGACCCTGATTCAATGAAAGCCCCTTTTAGCTTCTTACTTCCTGAGCCTGTCACAATGCAGTGAGGAAATAAGCCTAATGAATAACAGGCTGTTCAGCCAAGCAAGAAGTACCAGTTGTCACCCAGAAACTCTGGCCAGCCTGCAGATTTTCACGTGTAACTTCATACAGACTGGAACTGAGAAGAGCATCACTTCAGCTGCAGAAAGCAGAGTCTGAGTCTAGCTCCACAATCTCACCACAGCCTGTCTACTTGTGCCAAGGCAGTGCAATTTTGTTTCAAGAGTAATATACTTATGCCCCTCAAAGCCATTCACTGGCCTGCCTGCCACAGAGGCTGCTCAGATTGCTCTCTTCTGTGAGAAGAAATCAGGTTAAAGTCTTCTACAAAATGCAACTTCAGATCTTGTATTTCAAGATACCAGAGCATTCAGCTGCCAAAGGACATGTAACAATAAAAGTGTTTGAAGGCAACAAGAGATGTCAGCAGTCAGCACCCTACAGCAAAGGAAAAGCCTCACAGCTCCTTCTGGGAACAGACACATCCTCATACAGCTCTTCAGCACAGCAAGCAAAGGACCACTAGAAGTCAGTATTTAGACATTTATTTCAGATATGCAGTTTACACGCATATTATTGAGGAAACTGAACTGCAAATATACAAATACTGTAACAAGCATTACCAAATAACAGAACTGGCACTAGTGTTATAAGCTGATTACTGAAACTGGTGAGGATAAGTCATGGAAAAGGACTGCAGCTCATGGCATGTTCTTTGTATCCAACCAAACTTCCAGTAGCACCATAATGGCAATACATGAAACACAAGACAGAACATTGTTAACTGTTATTATTCTGATATTCACAAGGGTTTTTCTCTTTTTTTTTTGTCTTTTTATCTTTTTTTCCTCCATATTAGTGAATTACATAGCAAAACCCAACGTTAACGGTGAGGGCGCTTTGGACAACTTCGGCCTGTGCTCAGCTGTACAGCTTCCAAATGCAAAAGGAAAAGGAAAAACCAGCATATTTGAAACCTATCTTTGCACTCGGGCAGTCATTGCACTGTACGTTGATGTTGGGACTGAAGGTATACATGTCTTGCAAAGAGATGTTGTGTCCACTAAAGCCTGAGTGAGTCTTTGGTAGGCTAATACTTCAGTATTATTATACATTTATCTACCACAGTCATTTTATTCACTAGAGTTTTCTTTTGAGATCCAAGGTGGCCAGAGAGGACATTCTGGAAAACATTACAGTAACATCCTCAAACAACCAGGCACTTCAAACCCAGTCTTTGCCAAAGGCACCAAGAATGGATGGGGCACTGTTTTTCCCCCTAATGAAAGGTGACTGCATCTGCTTCTCTACAATGCTTATAAATCACTGGATTGGTATTTTACAGTTTTTATACACTATATAGTAGGCCTTATCTGCTGCGTGGTTGGTTGCATGAATAAATAACCTCGCTGTTCTCCACAGGCGATGTCTCCGTTACACCACATATTTAAGTACCAATTGCTTCTGGTTCAAAATTATGTAAAATGCCATAACCTTGCTCAAAACGTACACACACGCACACACAAACTTCTGACACAGGCTACATCCATCTGAAGAGACGCGGTTCCTTCTACATGCATTCTAAATAGTGTGTCCAGTTATGAAACAAAACTGTCATTAAGAGTAGTCACTGTAGAAATATGTTTGTCCAGGTCTCTGCAGAACCTTTGCTTCCCTTAAACAGAGTTCACACAAGAATGGTTTTAAGTCACTAACTCTCAGCTAACACCCATTTAACCCAACCCCCATATTTTCCAAGTGAACAGTGCAGAACATATTATTCATTTCAGCATTTAACGTATTAAGAATTTACCAATTTTTACCTAAATACACCAAGTATATGCTTTCAAGCAAAGTTGTGGCAAAAAACCAAAACATGGACGTATTTGTACGCTGTAATGCACTTGGTTAAAGCCTTCATGTCTCTTCACACAGGTCTAAGATCCATATTAAGTTTTTTGCCTTATCAGACAAGTATATATAAAATACAGTTGTATCAAAACCTTGCTTCTGCTGATCACCTGAAGCTTACAAAAGTCGCATGTAATTCAACCAGCTTTCAGACAGGGCTCTTTAGTGGTAAGTATATATTTGCAGCACTTAAATTTCAGTCTGAATAGCAGTGCTTAATTCCACAGCATGTTGTGAATGGTTGTTGTTTGTTTCTTTCAGTGTTTCACCAACACCTAAACCTACATCTGTCGAAGGTCCATTGTGAATGCCTTCCTCAGCAATGTAACTCAGTTGTGGAACATCAGTGCTTGGGGCTGTTGGAACAGGCACAGGGATTCCACTTGGCTGTGGAGAGTTTTCCAAGCGATCATTTTCCACCTCTGGGAGAACACTGACTGTGGTAAAGCGAGTGTGATAGTCACTGGAACCATGGCTACAGGAAGTTTTCATACTTTCCATATCTGAGCAACTAAACTCAGAAAAATGACTCGAGTGCGAATCTGCTACAGATGGAATACTGTCGCTAAGAGAGGGAGAGTCAAATTCACTGGAGTTTGTGCTTTGCTGTTCCAACAGCTGAGCATCCATGTCCTCTCTTGTCTCGTTTATCTTCATGCTACTCTTCTTTCTCAGCTTACCTTTACTCTTTTTCCCTGCTGTTGTTTCTTTGGACCACTTGGTGGCACTAGATTTACTTTCTGGCAAGCAGGCGGATGAGCAACCGGCATTACTACGACCTGCAGCACTGCCGTCGTCAACGCTACTGCTGCCGCTGTTGTGTCTGAATTTGGCTGGCTTTGATTCAATGTCCACTTGCACTTCCATACTGTTGCCTTCCCTAAAACAAGGCAGACTCGTGAGTTTAAGTGTTAATCTGAGACAAGCCAGCTAACACAGAAGAACAAACTCTCACTGCTTTCCAAAACACATAGCAAAAAAGAGTTAAGAGGGCTGTTAATGTATTTTAGAGAACTGTTTAACCAAATAAGTAGCTGAAGAAAAGCACAAAGTGAAGACCAAGCACTTCACTGTGCTGCTGTGATAGCACTTCTCTCTTGGCAAAATGTACACAGTCAGATGTAATTAAGTTCATAACAAAACCTGCAGTTTCAAAGGGTCATAATTAAAGCAGAGCAGCTGAGTCATGCTTACAATATCCTTTAATAAAAGCAAGGCTTATTAATCTGCTGTTTTCACCACATTTCTTTTACCTGTCCAAAGGGATGTAGGAGTTCAGAATGGATCCTGCCATTGCTTTGGTACTGGCATTGTCGCTAACTGTTCCCAAGCTAACAGTGCCAGATTCTCCACTCAGACTGTACCGTTCTTTCTGCACATCTGCTTGTACTTCCAGCCTGGGAGAGAAAGACAAAGACTTGCATATAGTGTTACTGCAGTTAAAGCACACTAGGTGAAAATTAGCGTCACCATGCAGAGTTTCTCCACCATTCAGTAGTAAGAGTTCTAGTTACTCCAGTACAGATGCACTATTTACCTTACTGAAACAGGTTCTCTCTTCCCACTGTCAAAAATAACTGGTTTTTGACTAAGAGACAAACAAAGTAAACCAGCTCAAAGTAAAACCAGGTTAATTTCCCAAAAAGCACAATACTGTGTGTTAACCAGAGCTCCTGGATTCTTTCCTCCCCGAGACTTACATGAACAACTACAATTCTTTTACAGGTAAGTGACCTGTACTTTAAAGATGGAAAAAAAACAAATCAGAAGGGTATAAGGTCAAGAAATTACACTACCCATGTTTCTCCAGCTGCAAAATTATTAACCAAATGACAGAGAACTGTGTTCTGTACTCTGCTTTATATTGCAACAGGAATAATAGAAACCTGAGCAATCTGAACAGATGAACAGATAAGCCAGAAATCTAATCACAAGCTTTTCGCCCTATGCCTTGTTTATCTATGCTCTGTCAGTGAACTGGAAGCAAGCTTTTGTTCTGTTTTGTTTTCCACTCTCAGCTCTCTAAAGAAAAGGACAGGTATACCTCACTCAGCAGTCAGAGCTTGGAACACTGTCCCAGCATAAGGGATCTCTTGATGCTATCCTGCACTCCTGAGCGCACCTGGATTTCCAAATTGCTTAAAAAAATTAGCAGTGTTAGCACCTCATTTAAGGAGCAAAATCCACCCTGAACCATAAACGTTAACCATCCTTTCCAGATACTCCCTCTCTCTCCAGGATGCAGGACAGCCAACAAACAGTAAGGCCCCGGTTCAATCACAGGAGGCACTGAGCAGGTAAGCAACAAGAAGCTGCCACCTCAGCAACGCCAACTGCCCAATTGCCTCTATTCCTGCCTATGTCCATTCTGAATTCACACTCCACCCAGGTGTTCTGAAGGCACAGCTTGGTACTTGCAGACTACTGAATAAGTCAGCAGTTCAGACTTCAGGGCAAGACAGACCAGAAAACACAACTGTGTGAGACATGAGGTGCTGGCCTCTGACTCCCAGGTAGAGGCTGCTCCCCTGGGAGGCAGGAACATCTCAACACCCTGCTCACCCTGAAAAAAAATGCAAGCTCTCTTTTGAGCCCTGTGGTCTGGCAGGATCTCCTGGAGTCAGCAACTTTATCAGAGATGAACTGTCTCTATCTCCCAGACACAGCTCCTTTTAATAGGAACCAATTTTAAAAAAACAAGACCAAAAAGCCTAGTGATACCATTTTGCCTGCTAACATGTAGAGCAGGATACTCTACAGTAACAAGCATGTCTCTTACCTGTTAAAGCAGTTAACCATTGCACTTCCTGAGAGACTCCCAGTTATACTGGCCCCAGCCAGGGCCATGGTACTAGCGGTTTCACTTAGGTTGTCTCGAATGGCTCCGATTCTATCCATGTGGCTACCACTTGCACTCAAGCTGCCAGTCAGGCCTCCAACACTTCCTTCACCTATACTGGGGTTGTGACGTGCCTCTGCTACTGAAGTGGTATCTAGACAGAAATAAAGGCGGCTTCTCAGTAATGAAAGCAGAGCATAGTAGTTTCCATAATATGACCATGGAAAGCATTCCTGAAATTATGCTGACAGAAAGGGTTTATTAAGCATACTGTCACAAAAGAATAGCACTGGGGGGGAGGGAATGAGGGAGAAAAGTAAAAGAGACATACTTCAGGTTCCAAATACCAAAATGTTAACCAGGGATATAGAATAAGAGAATAGTTAAGGTTGGAAAGGACCTTATCATCATCTAGTTCCAACCCCCATACCATAAGCAGGGACACCTCACACTAAACCATGTCACCCAAGGCTTCATCCAGCCTGGCCTTGAACACTGCCAGGAATGGAGCACTCACAACTTCCTTGGGCAACCCATTCCCTCACCANGGACACCTCACACTAAACCATGTCACCCAAGGCTTCATCCAGCCTGGCCTTGAACACTGCCAGGAATGGAGCACTCACAACTTCCTTGGGCAACCCATTCCAGTGCCTCACCACCTTAACAGGAAAGAATTTCTTCCTTATATCCAATCTAAACCTCCCCTGTTTAAGTTTGAAACCATTACTCCTTGTCCTATCACTACAGTCCCTAATGAAGAGTCCCTTCCCAGCATCCCTAGAGACCCCCTTCACATACTGGAAGGCTGCTATGAGGTCTCCATGCAGCCTTCTCTTCTCAAAGCTAAACAGCCCCAACTCTCTCAGCCTGTCTTCTTATGGAAGATGCTCCAGTCCCCTCATCATCCTCATGGCCCTCCTCTGGACTTTTTCCAACAGCTCTGTCTTTTTTATGTTGAGGACACCAGAACTGCACACAATGCCCCACATGAGGTCTCACAGGTAACATGCAGTAAAGGAACACAGACACCCTATCACAAAGGGTATTGCCATATAATTAAGAACTAAGCTCTCAGATCATGATTCAGTTCTCCAGGTCCCCCTATTGTAGCTAAAGAAGCCATCCAGCATCCACAAAACCAGGATGCTGAAAAAATCCCAGAATTAATTTTACCTGAAAACTTGCCTGTGGAAAAGACTTGAGCCTGGCTTTGATTAAAATAGGCAAGAAAATTCATGATGCTTGTATTACAGTACAGCATCCCTGAAGACATTCAAGGCCAGCCTGGATGTGGTTCTGGGCAACCTTACCTAGTTGGAGATGTCCCTGCTCATTGCAGAGGGGTTGGACAGGATGACCTTTGAAGGTCCCTTCCAACACGAACTATTCTATGATTCTATGAATACAGAGAAGCTACCCTCATCCACCAGCAATGAGAAGTAGTGGTCCTAACTGCAATAAGTACTCTAGTATCTAAGGCCAAATAGAAGCCGAAATCTATATTTATAGAAAATGAAACACTGAATTTTCTTACCTACAGCCGCATTTGTTCCACCAACATTTATATCATTTTCATCATCGAATTCTATCCTGACACCTTTTCCATTGCCTGCTGACACACCGCAGCCTCCACTTCGGCAGAGGGAGATTGGAACCACTCCATACACATAAGCCAGCATAATAGGAACACCAATACCTACAGAGGAAAATACAGTCTTTTATTAAATGTGGTATTTTAGAGCCTTTCATAAAAGCAATTCCATTTTCCATGATTACTTAATATTTCACACTTGAAAGTATCCGGAGGAAGCAAAATTAAGATACATTGGTAAATCACAAAGGTGAAATGACAGAAAAGTACTTCCAGTAGGCAGAATGCCTTCTATCAGCACTGGCAGGTAGAGAAGCTTAATGCTTGATGAATTAATACTTCTAGTACATCCATAACAACTTTTACAAACAAAAGTACTTTAAAGGTTTATATAAACTCCACTGGGGCTGTGTAATAATGTGCCACTTGAGAAGCAGAAATAGCAGAGATCTATTACAAATGTTATTCAACTAAAAATGTTAGCACCTCTCCTAATTTAATAAGGGGCTTGATTTTGCATCCACCCAAGTCAGACAGGGCTTTGCTATCAATTTACTAGGACTTAACATTAATATAACTGTGGGATCTTTCATATTAAGTGTATCAGACTGATTCAATTTGAAATTTAATTATGCATGTTTTCCTTAAAAGAAAACAATTCTGTGGAGCAAGATGCCAAGGGCTAAGGGAAACCAGTGAATGCGCACACTGTATACACACACATCCATCCCACCAGTGCTAGTGGACTGTTGCAGTTACTGCTTTAGCATATGAATTACAGCATTCTATGGTTTTGCTGATGGAAGTACGTAGAAGGTATGGAAAAACGGCAGACTAAAAACGCCAGGGTGGAGGCAGACCCAATGCAAAGGCTCTGCAAGTCTAATCTAGAAGAAGGGTTCCAGCTATAGGGAATCCCCTTCCCTAGAAATTCCACAGCATTCAAGGAAGAAATCCATTTTCTCAAGGACGTTATTTTGGAAGCCATATAATGCCCTGAAACTGGAGGACACATATTAATGGCAATGGGCCAAGAGCAAAAACTTCACAAAATAAAATACAACTGCTTTCCCTAAGAAGACTTCTGGTCAGGAATAAGAAACAGCTTGAAAGAACAAGGCAGAGCAGAGCCATAAATACGTCTATGAGACTCTGTGTTCTACTGCCTGTTTAGCAGGGATCTGACACCACAGCTACATGAGAACAATGCAACCAGAGGCAGTTTTGACTAGCGCATCTGCATATGCACAGTGGTCCACCATTGTTAACAAGCAGTTTAAAGCCACAGTTTCATGGCAATTTAAACTATCACTTGCTTAAAGCAGCACTGTCTTCCTGAGGCCACTCATTCCTCTCTAAGCATTACTTCTGACACAAGGGGGAACACAACTGCATGATGAATTGGATCAGGGGGCTGAGCCAGCTTAAAACTAAATGGTGGATCATAACGTTAAGCAGTCTTTCATGGCAGCTTACTGTGCAACTGTAAAGATGCCTGTGCTGCAACAAAGGAGGAGCAGGGCAGCACTGGGCAAGTTCTCAAAAATGAGGGCTTGTTTACAGTGATCTTGAAATTACATGGTAAGATGAGACATGTATTTTGTAACATACAGCCACCGGATTTTCCTCTAATGCTATTCTCAACAATACCTATGAGAAAAAGTGGGATAGAATTCAAACTGACTCCTAGAGCGTAACAAATAGTTTGTCAACTACTGTAACATTAAGTGTAAGAGACTGTATTTGTCTCCTGCATTGAGAAAAGTTTAATATGGAGCTATTAAAACACAAACAGTGTGGCAAGTGGTCAATCATTTAAAAAAAAAAATCTTTAAGTAGTTCAGTTTTAAAAGCCAGATATGATAACGTGATAACTTCAGCATGCAAGAGAGAAATTCTATTTAATATAATTTAGTATTATTTTTCTCCAGGAAATGCTGCATTCAAATTAAGTACTGAATCTTCCATTTTGTCTCAATAAATGTACCGTCTCAGACTCCTCGTTGTCTTGGTTCCTTCACCTGTAAAAGGAAACTACAGGACTTCTCAGCTGTTTTATTCAAATGTGCTTACAGAGTTCTGGTTTTACACAAAATAATATTTGCTTACCTACAGTTACTGCAGCTACAACTGGAGAAACAATTACAGATAAGGTCACACCACCTGCGATAGCCAAGTTTCGCTTGTGCTTTGAAATGTCTTTGCCTTCATATCGATTGTGAATCTTAAGAAAAGAGAAAAAGGTTTTAGAGTATTATCATCAGTAATACATTGCTTCAGGGATGGAAGAACTGACACAGTTTGGAACCTGTACCCTGTTCTCTTCCAGACAGATCAATTCTATGTCACAATTTACTCTTCATCTCTAAGAAAAGAAAATTTCTTCATTTTAGGCAACTTCTTAAAAGCTAGAAGTCCTCCCATCCAGCAATTAAGCATTTACTTTCAGCCTCAAGTTAAAAGCGCCAGATAACTGAACAGCTGTTTTTGTCTGTTTAATCATTATTCCAGCTTACATGGTTGGGAAAAGCAGGCTGTTTTCAAGATCAAAGAATTACCATGTCGGATCACATTGACACTTCTTATTCCCAGCCATCTTTCCCCTGAACAATACAGAGTGAAACTTTCACAGGTTATTATATATCTATGAAAACAGAGGCTGACACAAAAGAGCCACGAAATCCTTGTAGTAAAGCATCCTTCACCAAACACAGCCTGGGAGGAGGGGAGAGCAAGCACTCTATTGCTTTGGCACCCCTCATGATAATCTATTGACACAAGAAATATTTCAGCAAACCTGTGTCTTTGCTGTGCTACTATTTACCAAGTAATCTGCTAAGCAGTATCCTTACTGATGGCTCAAGTCTTCAGTGACTTTGAAATGTGACTGCCTCAAACTTATCTGCCACAAATCCCACATGAACCTGGAAGGCCTTCAAAGATCTGTTTTACAGGGATTTCCCACTTTCTGTGAGCTTCATTTACTGTCTCTGAGAATGTGGCTTTCCAGGGATATCATCTGTCATCATTCTTGGTTAAGATATAATTACAAAGGAACAACAGGTCGCTATCTTAATGGATGTCATAAAGCTAAATTAATCCTCACCACATCTCAGGAGGAGCATAAAAAATAGAGACAATAATTACAGTATTTTGCATCAATATACTTACTGCAAAAAGACTGACATAAAATGAGTGCAAGTGGAACACAGCTACTTGTGGATTAAAAAGGAGAAACTGAACAGTATGAGTGTGTCAGTTTCAAACCCAGGACATCAGGTTTCATGGGGCTCTGAGCAATTAGCAGGATCACCTCAGGCACTGAATTTTACTTTTAGATACAATTGTAAGTACCAAACCAAAAGGCATACAACTATGTATAAAGGCTACTGGATTCCTTAAATGTAAAGCAATAAAAAGGAATGGAAGGGAAAGTTACAGAGAAGAAGCTGATTGAAAATACTGAGATATAAGGTTACACTGGTAGGAATGACCATGGAATAAGACTTCAGACTTTTTGACTTTTTTTTCAAATGAAAAAATAAAACCTGGGCCAGAAGAAGAGGCATTTTCAATAAACGTAGAAAACTGGTAGGTTACAAGGCATATCTATAAAAAGAAAGCACTAGCACTTCCTTAACAGAGCTCCATCAAAGCACAAGCACAAACTCTTCCAATGCAAAGGACAGACAGAATGTTTTAAAAGAACAAGGAAGCTTCCTTTACCGAAGCAGCAGCAGTAATAAGAAAATAGAAAGTAGGTCAGATTACTATGAATGGATAGAAAGGAACAGTATG
The DNA here is from genome assembly GCA_002631895.1 of Agapornis roseicollis. Taxonomy (NCBI): domain Eukaryota; kingdom Metazoa; phylum Chordata; class Aves; order Psittaciformes; family Psittacidae; genus Agapornis; species Agapornis roseicollis. The sequence continues at coordinate 64,081 of NDXB01013292.1, read as the reverse complement.
AAGGTGTCAGGACAAAATCAGAAAGGTTAAAACAGAGGAGACAAAAAGCAAGAGACAAAGTCGACAAGAAATTATTCTGCAAGTACACTGCTAGTAAGAGGAAGACCAAAATGGATCAATCTGTCATAAGGCAGCCAGCAGATGCAACTGGAGTCCTGTTCAATTTTTGTCCCCTCTGGTTGTCACTGAAGATCAACTGTGAGCCAAGTGACTAGTGACAAAGGAGTAAGATCTGTATGTAGGAAAACAGCAGGTTAGAGTGTATATACATGAGCTGATCTAAAAACCACCTCAGCAGGCACAATTTCAGAGACCCTAATTTTCAAAAATTATTATCCATAAAGATGTCAAAAAAAAAAAAAAAAAAAAAAAAAAAAAAAAAAAAAAAAAAAAAAAAAA